>PYSQ01000036.1:77520-97867 GCA_003049435.1 Nakataea oryzae
CCCCCGGCCGCCGTCTCGTGCTTCAGAATCCCCAGCGGCAAGTCTTCGTGTCTCCCGTTGCATGCTGCTCCCGCTTTGCACCAAACGTGCTGTCCCATGCACCCGCCGTCCGTCGGGGAAGCGTTGGCCGGCATGGGGCCTGTGCAGATCAAGCTTGCTGATCGTCGGAAGCAGGAAAGGGGGAGTGTATCGTCGCCGGCTTGAGTGGTGTTTTTCTGATGGCCGAGAGACCCCCTCCCACACAGAGCTTGTCTCTCGTCCACTCCCCTGGTGCTGTTCCCGCGAAAACCGGCCGGCATTTCCTGCTATCCAAGCCACCTGCCTGTAAGCTTGTTTGCAAACGAACCTTTTCTTTATCCTTGTGTTGCCAAACAGCTGGTCCCACACGCATAAAGACGGCGCAAATAAAGAACAGCAAGAGGAACGCACAAAGTCGGCTGCGAATCTTGCTTGCCGCTGCACTGGGCGTTTCTGCCCCGACTGTCAACTGCCCGGGCACCTGCGAGCCATGTACCTAGGTCCTAGGTCGCTGACACGAGCATGGGGGCGAGTGGGATGCGGGTGCTTCCGTCAAGCACAGATGATTGTCTGATGTTGTTTGCCGCAGAGGTCCCTCCAAAGGGCACCATCCAATGAAACCTCAAGTCCGCCGGATGATGTCAATAGTCTGGCGCACGTGACTTCGCTTCACCTCTGTCAGAAACTGGGCACCAGTGGTGTCGCGCCATGTGGGGAGTGCTTCGTGTGGCCCGTGCCTCCTCCGACGCGTCTCAGTGGCTTCAGCAAGGAATGCCAGAGCGTGTTCAATGGGCTCTGGAAAAGCGGCCCTCGACCCTTGTTTACATTGCATTGCCGAATCCGGCAGCCAGACACAACAATCAACAGTCGC
The DNA here is from genome assembly GCA_003049435.1 of Nakataea oryzae. Classification (NCBI taxonomy): domain Eukaryota; kingdom Fungi; phylum Ascomycota; class Sordariomycetes; order Magnaporthales; family Magnaporthaceae; genus Nakataea; species Nakataea oryzae. The sequence goes on from PYSQ01000036.1 coordinate 78,410, forward strand.
TAAGGGGGGGCAGCGAAAAAAAAATACCCATGACAGGCGGCTAAATTTTAGATAGCAGCAGAGCGCCCTGGCCGCCCTACGTCCCCTGTTCCCCTCACCCGCGTCGTAGGTTCTCTCTTTTCCTCTTTTTCTTCTTGTGATCACCTTGGCCCGGTGCACAGTGGTTCCCGTCGTCCGTAGCGGCCGGATGCGAGGTCCTCTTTTCGCCCGCCTACAACCGTCACTTTTCGCTCACTTTCTCTTCACCACCGCCGCCAGCGCAACTGCCCAGGGCGCACTCTCGCGTTCTCGTCTTCTCGAGCTTGCCAGGCTCGGCCTGTGCACTCGAAAACCACCTCGCTGTGGCCCTCTCCTCTTTCACCCGCGCTTCAGCTCTACCAGGCCCTCCCGGCCACCGTCGCCCGCCATGGACTCCGATATGGACGATTCCCTAAACGACTTCCTCGAAGAGTCGGACGCGTTCTCGCCCGAGCCTGTAAGAGCCCGCCCTCTGGGACCGCCCGCGCGCAATGTGGCGGCGTCACCACCCTGTGCGCCGTTATGGCGCACGACGAGCGGCCTCGATCCTCTCCCGCTAACGCGCAACTATTTAGAAGCCAAAAGCGAAGCCCGTCGCAAAAAAGGCTGCGGCAAAGCCTGCCGCCGCCAAGGCCGCGCCCAAAAAGAAGCTCACCCAGTCCAAATTAGCAGTGCCAAAGAAGCGCGCAAAGCCGGATTCGGACAACGAGGGCGGCGCCGGCTCTGGCGATGACGGCAACCTCTCCAACTCGCCGCCGAGCTCCAAGAAGCAGAAGAAGGCGCCAGCCAAGAAGGTGGCCAGCAACCCCCTCGCCGATATGGAAAACGACAGCATGAACATAGACGGCTCTACCGACGATGTCAAGCCGGCCAAGACCAAAAAATCGGCGACCGAGACCTACCAGAAGCTCACGCAGCTCGAGCACGTCATCCAGCGTCCCGACACCTACATCGGCTCCGTGGAGCGGACCGACCAGAAGCTATGGGTCTACAACAAGGAGACGCAGCTGGTGGAGAACAGGAACGTCAGCTTTGTGCCCGGTCTGTACAAGATCTTCGACGAGATCCTCGTGAATGCTGCCGACAACAGCCAGCGCGACAAGACTATGACGTCGCTCAAGGTCACCATCGACCGTGAGTCGGGCCAGATCTCTGTAGAGAACAACGGAAAGGGTATCCCCGTGGAGATGCATGAGAAGGAGAAGGTCTACATCCCGGAGCTGATCTTTGGCCACCTCCTTACCGGCTCCAATTACGACGACAAGGAGCTCAAGACTGTTGGTGGCCGTAACGGTTACGGTGCCAAGCTTACCAACATCTTCAGTACCGAGTTCATCCTCGAGTGCCAGGACAGCATCAACGGCAAGAACTACACGCAGAGGTGGACCAACAACATGAGCGTGTGCGAAAAGGCCAAGATCAAGTCCAAGAAGGGGTCCGACTACGTGCGCGTCACCTTCAAGCCTGATTACAAGCGCTTCGGCATGGAGAACGGCATCGACGACGACCTCGAGGGGCTCATGTACCGCCGCGTCTATGACATGGCCGGCACTCTGGAGTCCAGCGTCAAGGTGTTCCTGAACGGCGAGCAGCTCAAGATAAACTTCAAGAAGTACTGCGAGATGTATGCCAAGTCGATCGCCAAGGAGCGCGACGACGTGGCCCCCGAGGGCGCCGACGGAGCGCCTGTGGCCGAGGTCATCTTCGAGGACCCCAAGCTGCACAGCCGCTGGAAGGTCGCCTTCACCGTGTCGGATGGCTCATTCCAGCAGGTCTCGTTTGTCAACTCCATCGCCACCACCTCGGGAGGCACGCACACCAACTACATCGCCGACCAGATCTGCCAGGCGCTGCTCGCCGACCTGAACAAGAAGAAAAAGGGCCACTCGCTCAAGCTGAACCACGTTCGCAACTACATCTTCATCTTTGTCAGCGCCCTCATCGAGAACCCGGCGTTTACGTCGCAGACCAAGGAGCAGATGACGACCAAGGCCAGCGCATTTGGCAGCAAGTGCCAGCTGTCAGAAGCCTTCCTGAAGAAGGTGAAGCAGACCGAGGCCATCGAGAACATCATCCACTTCGCCGAGAAAAAGGCGGACAAGATGCTTTCCAAGAGCGACGGCAACAAGCGCTCGCGCATCAGCAACGACAAGCTGGTCGAGGCCAACTTGGCAGGCACCCGTCACGGCCACGAGTGCACCCTGATCCTGACCGAGGGTGACTCGGCCAGAGGTTTGGCAGTTGCTGGTCGCGCCGTCCTGGACCCGGACCGCATTGGCGTCTTCCCCCTGCGCGGAAAGATGTTGAACGTGCGTGACGCGCCCGTCGACCAGATCCTCAAGAACAAGGAGATCCAGAACATCAAGCAGTTCCTCGGCCTCAAACACAAGCAGCACTACACAGACACCAAGAGCCTGCGGTACGGCCACCTGATGATCATGGCCGATCAGGATCACGATGGTAGCCACATCAAGGGGCTTCTCATCAACTTCCTCCAAGTGCAGTTCCCATCCCTGCTGCAGATCCCAGACTTCTTCCAGGAGTTCATCACCCCCGTCGTCAAGGTGTGGCAGGGCTCCAACCCCAAGAAGCCAACAAAGCTCAAGAGCTTCTTCAACATGCCCCAGTACGAGGAGTGGAAGGAGGCCCACAAGCATGAGATTCGCCGCTGGGACTACAAGTACCTCAAGGGACTGGGTACGTCCTCCAACGAGGACGCCCAGGTCTACTTTACCGACCTAGATCGCCACTTGAAGGAGTTTTCCACAATGAAGCCCGAGGAGGTCGATCTCTTTGAACTGGCCTTCTCCAAGAAGAAGGCCGACGCCCGTAAGGAATGGCTGGGCAGCTTTGTCCCCGGCACGTTTCTCGACCACTCAACCAAGTCTGTTACGTACAGCGATTTCGTCAACAAGGAACTCATTCTCTTCAGCATGGCCGACAACATGCGTTCGATCCCGTCGGTTATAGACGGCCTCAAGCCTGGACAGCGCAAGGTTATCTTTGCAAGCTTCAAGCGGAACCTGGTCAAGGACAAGAAGGTCGTTGAACTGGCTGGCTACGTCTCGGAGCAGGCGGCCTACCACCACGGTGAGGCTTCGCTGCAGCAGACGATCATCGGTCTGGCCCAGAATTTTGTCGGTTCCAACAACGTGAACTGTCTTGAGCCCAGTGGAAACTTCGGTTCTCGTCTCGCTGGTGGATCCGATGCCGCCAGTGCTCGATATATTTTTACTCGTCTGTCGCCTTTCGCTAGGCGCGTGTTCTCCTCCTTGGACGAGCCCATCCTGCAGCACCAGGTGGACGATGGCAAGGTTATCGAGCCCAAGGTGTACGCGCCCGTCATCCCCATGGTCCTGGCCAACGGCGCCGACGGTATCGGCACTGGTTGGAGCACGTCGATCCCCAACTACCACCCCAAGGACATTGTCGATAACCTGAAGCGGCGCATGGGTCGCCTTGACGGGGACGAGGAGCAACCCTTCCAGACAATGCTCCCATGGTTCCGTGGATGGAAAGGCACGGCGCGGCCTGAGGGCCCCGGGCGGTATAGCTTCAACGGTATAGCAGAAGTGGATGAGAAGAGCCCCAACGAGGTCGTCATCACAGAGCTTCCCATCCGCATGTGGACAGATGACTTCAAGGCCAAGCTAGAAGACATCATTCGTGCTGAGAAGGCGCCATCCTTCATCAAGGACTACAAGGAGTTCAACGACCACCGAAATGTGCACTTCGTCGTCCAGCTCGAGGAGAAGCACATGCAGGCTGCACTCAAAGAGGGTCTCCTGGAGAAGTTCAAGCTGATGAAGAACATAGCCACGACGAACTTGGTCGCCTTCGACACCAATGGCATGATTCGCAAGTACGAGAAAGTCGAGGACATTCTCGAGGAGTACTACCACTACCGCCTGAAGATGTACACTGAGCGCAAGGTACGACATGTCATGCCAACCCCCTCTGACTGCTGAACTTCTTGTTTTTTTTTTTGTTTTTTTGTTTGTTTTAGCTCTCTGGCACAAATACTGACTCTGACGCTCTCTTCTCGTCTCAACAGGCCTACTGGCTCAAGGTGTACCATGCCGACTTCCGCAAGCTCAACAACCAGTACCGTTTTATCTCGGAGATCATCGACGGCAAGCTTATTGTGTCCAAGAAGAAGAAGGTCGTCCTGGTCCAGGAGCTCCGCGACCGCAAATACGAAGCCTTCCCCAGAAACGATGCCGCAAAGCAGGTCAGGCAAGAAGACGAAAACGACGAGCCCGCCGAGGACGAAGACGAAGGGAGCGCCAGTGACTACGATTATCTTCTCTCGGTAAGTCTGATCCAAAGCGCCATGATTACAACATTTCATAGATATCTAACTGCGTCCATGACAGATGCCCATCTGGTCGCTCACTCTTGAGCGTCTAGAAAAGCTCATGAAGCTGATTGAGGCCAAGAAGGCCGAGTATGATGAGCTTGAGCAGAAGAGCGAGAAGGACCTATGGTGCAAGGACCTAGACGACTTCATGGAGGAGTGGGAGGCTCAAATGCGACTCGACCAGGAGATCCAGACCAACATCAACCGCATGGGGCGCCGAGCATCTAGGAAGATCGGCGCCGGTCGAGGAGGCAGCCGCAAGGCTAAGGCTGGCGACGACGACTACGCCCCAACCAAGAGCAAGGCCGCGTCCAAAGGCGCGCCCAAGGCTGCGGCGAAGGTCAAGGAGGGCCCGGCCATCAAGGTTGAGCCAACAAAGACCCACGAGCGCTTTGCCAGCATGTTCTCCACCAAGCCCAAGGCGAAGTCCGCCACCAGCAAAGCTCAGTTCGACGGCGCATCGGACGATTTCTCCGACGACGACTTCGCCTCGCTGAGCAAGCCCAAGACCACCGCTCCCTCCGTGAAGAAGGAGGACTCTGAGGAGATGCCCGCTGCTTCGGCCATGGATCTGGACGATGACTCCATCCAAGTGCCTATGCGCTCCAAGCGCGCTGCTGCCGCGAAGCCCAAGGCGTGGATTGTCGACGACGACGACTCCGAGTCCGATTTCGACGACAAGCTTTTGGATGACGTCGGCGCCATGGTCAAGGGAATCGGCAAGCCCGAGGCCGAGTCGGGCACCAGCGCCGCCTCAGGCCGGCTGAGCCTGTTCGCCATGTCTCGCCCGGAGAGCAGCGGCGACAACGCGCCATCGAGCGCGGCCTTCAACAGCAAGCTCAAGAGCAAGCATTCCAAGACCTTTGCCGATCTAGACAGTCCCGACGAGACCAACTACGAGCTGCTGGCTCAGCGGTCCAGTCCCGTCAAGTCGGTCAAGGATGGCGTGTTCGACGAGCTCCTCTCAGACGACGAAGACGACGATCTGCCGCCGCCTAGCAAGATTGCAGCCGCATCCAAAGCCACGGCAGCGCCCAAGGCACCCCTCAGCATCGTCGCCGCTCCAGCCAAAAAGGCCAGGGGCCGTCCGGCAGGCGCCAAGAATAAGCCCAAAGAGGACGCGCCAGCACCAAAGGTCAAGGCCAAGGCCGCGGCTGCCAAGAAGCCGGCGGCGCGCTCGCCCGCTGCCAAGGCCTATGCTGCAAAACTGAATGCAAAGAAGCAGCGATCAACCATCGCCGACGACGACGACGAGGATGACGACGAGGACGTCGCCATGAAGGATTCGCCCCCGTCCCCTGTCGCCGCGCCGGCTCCCAAGGGCCGCGGCCGTCCTTCGCGTGCCGCCGCCTCCAAGCCCAAGAAGCCAGTCATCCTCGACGACTCTGATGACTCTCTTGGCATTGGCCAGGACGAGAGCGAAGGTTTCGGTGGCGACAGCGATTAAGCTGTCTGCCTGTCTGCCTTACGGGTTATTCGGTCGGCGTTCGAGGACATGAGAAATACGGGACATTGATTGATGTTGGCGGAAGCACGTCGTTTTTCATTTGCTATTCGGGGGCGTATATCTGTAATCGGCTGTGGTGTTGGTGTGGGAAGGGACGCACGTGCCCGCCTAGCGTGTGTGGCATGGACGTGTTTACCCCCGGTACCTGCGTCTCTTTTTCTCCCACTGACCTACCCCGTTTTTCCTCTCCTATTTTTACCCAATGTTGTCTCGAGCTACACCATTTTATCTCGTAGCCTATGTTTCGTCTAGCAGGCATAGGCTTTCTTGCTATCTTCAACTGTCTTTGTATATCCAGCGGTGCTCCTTGATCATTATTGCGCAATTGTGAATACACATTTTCAGCATCCTCTTACCAACTCAGCGGCCAGCCTCCTCCGTATTCATAGCCGTCCATTAATGGAGGTCTGTAAGCACTCGACTTTGGCTGCCCTTTCCGTTAATCTCAATGGAGCATCAGGCAGCAGGCGTGAATAGCAGCGAACTTGGTCACTGCGAGGAGAGAAACCCACCAGGACTAGGTTAGTGAGAGAAAAGGGTGATGATTAAAACTGTCCGCGCGTGCGTCACCACTAGACGATTCCGCAATCACAAAAACAGAAGGAAAAAAAAGCAATAAAACAATTGTGCATCAACTTCCGATGACGCGACTCTCACAAAAAGCACATCTCGCGAGATGTGCTCTCTCCCTCCCTCTCCACCCATCCCAATTCAGCAAGGCCTCGTCTTGGTTCACTCCGTCATTCCCAAGACTGGGCCGGACCACCTATCAAATCAGGCTCATCCCAACTGGGCCGCAGTCCCAAGCCATCATCACCAATCCTTACGCATGTGTCCGTGGTTACATTCTCGGCTCCTGCCGAAGCATTCTCGTCTTGCCCCTCGCTCGCTCCAAAGCCAAGAAAACAGACAATAAAGAGGCAAAGCAAAAAAAAAGGGACAAATAAGCCATTACCACGAGTTCCCAAGAGTCCATGTGCTGGGTTGATCGTTTGTTCGTTTCAAGCATGCTGTTTCCCCTTGTGTTGTGCCCTACGCCGTGCGGAAAATAAAGAGAAAATCAATTGAAAAGAGTCCGTCAAATCATGCTAGTCGAGTCCATAAGATGGTAGTTCATGGGTCGTAGTTGTAGTAGACTGGGAAGCTCAAGGGTTCGTGTCCAGGCGTGCTAGAGATTCCAAAGCCAGGCCAATGCGGGACATGTCTGTCGAACATGTACACGACAAGACTAGACATACCGAGACTGGAAAAGCGGAGTCGGTGTTGATCCGCATCCGCTCATCGGCTTGGAACCCCTTCCCATGTTGTCGCAGAATTCTTAAGCCAGGAGAGGCTTGTCCTCCTCCTCCTCAGAAGACTCCTCCTCCTGCTTAGCCTTGCCGGCCGGGAAGCCCTTGGGGGCCTGGGGGAAGTCGGACTTCTTGACCTCTTCAGCCGAGGAAGAGACGGGCTTGCGGGTAGTTGCGGGGGACGTGGAGCGGCCGCGCAGCAGCTCCTGGGCCTTGGCAGTGTAGTCTCCCATGTACTGCTTGGTCAGCTCGGTAGCCTGGGCGGTGTGCTTGCCAGCCACCTCCTTCAGCTGGTTGGTCTGGGTCTCGACGACTTCCGAGACGCGCTTCAGCTGCTCATCGATCAACTCCTTGTTCGACTTGTAAATGAGCGGGGCGATGAAGGCAACAGTGGTAAAGATCAGGGTCAGGCCCCAGTATGGGACAAACTTGACCAGGTAGTAGGCAAGCAGGGAACCAACGAAAGCCTACACAATTGGAGTTGGGACTGGTTAGCGCTCGATGCGGGGACTAGCCCGAGGCCATAGTCCGGAAAACAAAGGACGCCGATAGTGCCAGAATGCGGGACCTTACCAAAGCGGAGGCGGAGACGTTCTCAACAAAGAGGATGCGCTGAGACTCGATGATGAAAAAGTTGAGAAGCTCGTGAACGTCGCCAATAACGCCGGTCAGGGCCTCCTCCGAGATTGTGTAGTACTTGCGGGGGCGGAGCTGACTGGCGACGCCCGTTTTGAGGACGGTCTTGCCGGCGACCTCGGCAGCGACAGTGGTCAGGAGGGTGATCCAGGTGAGCTTGAGGGCGTATCGGACCACGTCCAGGTACCTAACCGCGAAGACAGTGGTGACGATCGAGGCATAAGCGATGGCCGAAGCACCTGGAAAGTACGTGGTATTAGCAGCGATGCTTCTTTGCAGAGGGGCGGTGGATTAGGCCGAGACATACGAGGGTTGTTCCACGACAGGAGCTCCGAGAAGAAGGAGTGGTAGTGCGTCAGCTCCTGGCCAGTGGCAGCCGGCTGGGCAGGCGTTTGGCGAGAGGCGGCGAGCTTTGAGAACTCGGCCGAGGTCTTGGCCGACTGGTCCTTGACGGTCTGGGCAACGGGTCCTATCAGTTGCAACGGATATGGTCAGCGGGGTCACAGATGTGTGGCCATATCGGCCCGGCCGGGTGGCAGAGGCAATCCATACCGTTGGCGACAGAGTCGTAGGCAGCCGAGGCGTCTGCATGCCGGGCGGGCCGGGTCAGTTCTGAGTTCAAGAGGAAGCTGCGCACCCGAGGTGGCTTTCGGCAATACGTGACATCAGGGGGCGGCAACGCAGGAGAAACTGCAGAGGGGGTGGTTGTTGCTTGTGGTTAGCAAGAGGCGATTCCGGAAGACACTGATTGCCAGACTCAGCCTGCGGTCGGAGCTTAAAGAGCTGCGGCTGCGGTGCAAGGCGGGTGACGAACCTTACTGCTCTTCAGAGCATCGATGCCGGAGCCGCCGTTGGCAGCCGAAGCCGAAGCCATTGTGAAATGATTTCAGAGGCGAGAGACGTTGTAGAGGGGAAGAGTGAAGCAGGCGGAAATGGCCGGTGGGCGTGGTTGGCTGGGGTGGTTGAGGATAGAGCAGGACGAAGGTTGTCTGAGGTGAAGGAGCCGGGAAAGGTAGAAGGAAAGAAGGCGAGAGGTGTGTGTGTGTGGGTGGGTGTGTCCAAGTGCGTGGGCGGGAGGTACGGATGTCGTCAGTTATTTTGCCTTGTGTGTGTATTATTTTTTTTTTCTTTCTTTTTTTTTTCTCTTTTTCCTTTTTCTTTTTTCTCTCCTTGTCCCCTTTGCCTTTATGCCACCTACCAGGTTACAGCCTAGAGGTACCTCCCGCCTCTCGGCAGCTAGGCGGGGCTCTGAAGTACTCGAGTGGGCCAATAGCTAGACCCCTAGTCTAGCTCCCTGTACACTGTTGTTTTGGGTGATGGTCGTTGAAAATACAGGGGCCATGGAACATTCACCAATGCCTGTTCGAGGCATGACGAGGTCGAGTCGCCTCTCTGCTCTTTCAGCTTCTTTGCTGCGGCGCGGTCACGTCTACAGTGGGCTTTGTCGGAACAGCTCCGGCGTGCACGGGTGACTGTCACCGTGAGGCTGCGGACCGGCGTGATCTCGTCTCTGGTGCGCGTGCTCTCGATGACGGTCTCCAAGACATGATTCGTCCGCAGACTCCGTCCCATGGGGCCATTCACAATTCCCTGGAAGCGTGACCCTGTCCCGTTTGGGCCGACGCAGAGGAGCAGTCGCGCCGCCACAGAGACGGCTGCAGCAGACGCGCACACCGACTGCGGTAGATAGGCAGCTTATCGGCGGCCGAAACGGAGACTTTGGGAGCGAACAGCGACGGGTGGTGGAGCTCGCAGCGTTGGGCTGCGGGCGTGGGCCCTGATTGGCGGTGCGCCGGGGCAGCGCAAGAGGCCGGCCATGCAGCGTCAGGACCGCAGCTGTGGCTTTGGGCCCGGGCTCTGGCCGCGCCCAGAAAAGGATCAATGTATGACGATGTCATTCCCGGCCACAGGTTCGAAACAGGCTCATTTGAGCTTCACAGGCGACACTAGCCGGCAAGACAGCCCAGCACGGCTAGGCCTGGACTAGGCCTGGACTAGGCCCTTCTCCCACCCACGGTTTTTTGTCCACTGGCTATGTTCCTGCCCCGCCTCTCCCCCCTCCGCCAGGCCAGGGTAGCTCTGCGACGGCGCCGCAGGTGGCGGGCCAATATGATGCCCGTCAGTCGCTGGGAGACCCCTTACCAAAAATGCCACGGCCGGATCCCGTTACCGTTTCCGAGTCCGAGCAGCAGCAGCAGCAGCAGTGTATAGTCGACGCGCCTCGTGTTTGACTTCCCATCCCCTCATGCAGGCGGGGACGGGGTCGTGCACACGGTCGGGACTCGGATTCTTCATATCTGGCCTCATTGTCCTCGATGAATCACGCGCGTTTTTTTTTCCTTTTTTTTTCTCCGTTTTTGTTTTGCCGACTGGCTGCCATGTCGCAAATGCATGCGTGGGCCAGGCACCGACTGCACCACGGCTGGCCCAGATCCATTCAAAGGCAGCACGTAGCCCACAGCGGGCAAAGCAGGTCCAGAAAGCGACGGAGGATGAAGGCTGTCGGCCACTGCCGTCATGCTGAACGAGCCAGCATGCTGTCCCAGGGTGGGCCACATGCCCCACCAACCATGGAGACACCCAGGACTTGCATGTGATTACGCAGGGGGGCGAGGGGGAAAGGAAGCAAACGGAAGGAAGAACACTGGGTACAGGCAGGCATTGCAAGCTACCCACGCAGCCTAGTCCGAATCGGGCATGTGCCCACATGCTGTCTGCTCGTGCACGCGGGCACCGGGGAGAACGAGTGGCGCCGTTGGCCCATGGATACAGCCCAGGCCAGCGAGCGACAATGCGCATCGGCTCCGAAGAATCAGTCGGGAATTGCTTCGTGTTTTGTGCGCCGGATGCCCCCCTGCAGCGCGAGGCTTTGGCGGCGGGCCAGAGGTGGTCAGAGAGAGATAGAGAGATAGCGATGATGCACGGCTCCTGTCGCCCGCCGGCACCGGAGAGCCAACAGCCCTCTGATAGCTCGATTGCGGCCCCACCAAAAGCGGGCAGCTTGATGCTGCTACAGCCGGGCGAAACCCATCCATCCGTCTGCGATATCATCCCGCGCAACGTACGTCCACAACGCAGCCGTGGCTTGCAAGTCTTGATTGCCGCCGCCCAGCTCCCAGCCATTCTCGGCCCTTCTTGAAAGGCCCGGGAGCAGCAGCGCCGCCCTGAGCCGGCACTCGGATCCCCGCGCAGCCCAGTCACGCGAACGGCGGCGACCCCTCCTTTTCAGCCGCCCCTCGCCCCCCCTGGAGCCATGACCTTCATCACGGTGGCGGCGGCCACTCTGCCGAGTGTGCCGCTGGATTTTGTCGGCAACCGCGACCGCATCCTCGAGTCCATCAGGATTGCCAAGGAGAAAGGGGCCACGCTGCGGACGGGCCCCGAGCTCGAGATCCCCGGCTATGGCTGCCTCGACCACCACCTCGAGAGCGACACGGAACTGCACAGCTGGGAGGTGCTGGCCGAGATCATCGCCGACCCCGTCTGCAAGGACATTCTCGTCGACCTGGGCATGGGCGTGCGGACCCGCAACGTGCAGTACAACTGCCGCATCCTCTGCACCTACCGCAAGATTTACGCCATCCGCGCCAAGCAGTCGCTCGCCGGCGACGGCCTGTACCGCGAGCCGCGCCACTTCACCGCGTGGGTCAAGGAGCGCCAGGTCGAGTCGCATAAGCTCCACCAGGTCGTCCGTGACGTCACGGGCCAGTCCACGGTGCCCATCGGCGACTTCATCCTCGAGACCCCGGACACGTCCGTCTCGTGCGAGACGTGCGAGGAGCTTTTTGTGCCCAGGAACCCCTCCATCTTCGCTGGGCTCAACGGCGCCGAGATCATCCTGAACTCGAGTGCCTCCCACGCCGAGCTGCGCAAGCTCGGCAACCGCCTCAACCTCATCTCCAACTCCACCAGGAGCAATGGCGGCCTCTACATCTACTCCAACGCCTCGGGCGTCGATGGTGAGGCCCGCATGCTCTTCGACGGCAGCAGCATGATCATCCAGAACGGCGAGGTCCTGGCCCAGAGCTCCCAGTTCTCCCTCTTGCCCGTCGAGGTCACCGTCGCCACCGTCGACCTCGAGAGGGTCCGCAGCTACCGCACCAGCGCCAGCCGCAACGTCCAAGCCGCCCGCCAGCCCGAGTACCCCCGCGTCGAGTGCGACATTCCCCTGACCCGCTCCAGCGAGCACGTCTTCGTGTCGGACAGCAAGGTCATCGCCACCGAGGTTCCTATCAAGCTCCTGGACCCCATGGAGGAGATCTGGATGGCCACGTCGGTCTACCTGTGGCAGTACCTCGTCCGCAGCTCTGGCGCCGGTTTCTTTCTCGCCCTCTCCGGCGGCCTGGACAGCTCGACCGTCGCGCTGTTTGTGTACGGCATGGCAAAGCTGGTGCTGCTCTCCATCAGCAAGGGAGAGGACAACACGCTCCAGGACCTGCGCAAGGTGGTGGGCATCAACGACTATAACCCCGCGAGCCCCGAGGAGATCGTCTCCAAGCTGCTCCACACCTGCTACATGGGCACCGTCAACAGCTCCGACGAGACCAGGTCGAGGGCCAAGCGGCTGGCCGAGCATCTGGGGGCTTACCACACCGACCTCAACATGGACGAGGTCGTCGACGCCCACGAATCCATCATCCAGAAGGCACTCGGCGGCTTCAAGCCCAGGTACCAGGTCGAGGGCGGGACGGCCAGCGAGAACTTGGCCAAGCAGAACATTCAGGCCAGGAACAGGCTGGTCATCTCGTACGAGCTCGCGCAGCTGTCGACCCAGGCCAGGGGCTTGCCCAGGGCCGGCGCGTCGCTGCTCGTGCTGGGGTCCGGGAACGTGGACGAGAACCTGCGGGGCTACTACACAAAGTACGACGCCAGCTCGGCCGACCTCGCACCCCTGGGCTCCATCTCCAAGAACGACGCCAAGTCGTTCCAGCGCTGGGCCCGCGACACCTGGGGCCTGCCCATCATGGACGAGTTCATCGAGGCCATCCCCTCGGCCGAGCTCCTGCCCCTCTCGGCGGGCGTGCAGGCCGATGAGGAGGAGATGGGCCTGACCTACTCTGAGCTTTCCGACTTTGGCATCCTGCGCAAGGTCGACAAGCTGGGCCCCTGGTCCGCCTACCTCCATCTGCTGAGCCAGTGGAAGGAGCGGCCCGGCTTCGGCCCCAGGGAGATCGCCGAGAAGGTCTTCCGCTTCTACCGCTTCTACGCCATCAACCGCCACAAGGCCACCATAATTACGCCCAGCGTGCACCTCTCGGCCTACAACCCGGACGACAACAGGCACGACCTGCGGCCTTTCCTGTACGTCGTCAACTGGCCCTGGCAGTTTAACAAGATTAGGAGGCACGTCGAGGAGATGGAGAAGAATGGGAAGAAGGCCGGACATGTGAAGGAGGTTTAGTCTAGAGGATTACATAAAGATAAGAAAGCAAATAAATAAAAACAGGGAGCGTCCACCTGGGCGAGAAACCCTCCAAATACAAACACAGACAGTTCCCACGGCAGCGCCATGCTTGGATGATTAAATACTCGATCAGACCCGAGAATAGCGAGGGGTTGGATCATTACTGGGCAGCTGGTGAGTTGGCCAGGTACTTATTATGGTGGAGTACAATTGGGTGAGATACAACGGTGAAGGTTTGGGGGTTTGGAGGTTTAAAAAGGATCAAGGAGGGCACAAGCTCTGTGAGACCAATGTGAGACTCGTGGGCGTGCATTCGTGCGAGTTTGCAACCCTGGCCGCCCGTTTTGATGGCTCTTGCTGTTCTTGCGGCCGTATCACTGCTTTTCCTGCGGCTGCATATATTTCGGCTTGTGCCCTCCATGCGCGACCCGGCGTTTTCCTCATCACAGCATCTTCACAATCCCCCCCNTGACTTTTCTCTCCTCTCACCATCATCAACCGTAGTCTTCACCACCTCCAATCTAGACGACTGCCGGATGACCAGCGACCGAGTTGCTGGTCGCCAGAGATACAACGGAGCAAGACACAGCACAGTCGCGTCTGACATCTAAACCCGATAGAAATTCACGTTTTGCATCGATGCAGTCCTCTCTGGCCAAGCCATACACGTTCAACTATCGGAGCCCTTTTTGTAAGTCACATGAAGAATGCATTATCCCATAAGCCTCCAAGTGCTCCCAGGAGTTTCCCCTAAATAAAATACACCACCCTCAAATGCCATGCAGCGTTTCATGATTCTGTTTTGCTCGACGCAAATCTGCCTTTAACCTAGGCTGCTGTGGTATCAATATCGTTTGGCAAAGTTGCCTCCCTGAACCCTTTATAGAGGAAAGCAATGTGTAACACCGTTGCTATGATGAAGAAAAAGAAGAACCAGAGATGTAGAGAGAAAGAGAGAGAGAAGAAAACGGAGATGAAGAAGAGGAAGAAGAATAAGATAAGGACAGTGGCCTGGGCTGACCATCAGTTATAGCAACATCCGTCCATATTGCGGGATTCGGATGGAGGAGATGTCCAAAAAGCCAGAGCACTGGCAACGGGAGCGTGGCATGGAGAGCGGAATCAGCCTCGCCTCCAGCCAAAGAAGCCACCGACAGCAGATGTCGCCGGTGCGCTCGCTGGTGCGGGTGGGGGCGTAACGACTGCTCGGGGAGTGGCGCCGGCACTGGCAGAGGTCGGTGCTGAGGCAGTCTTATTCGCCGCAGTCTCGACAACTGCCGTGGTGAAGCGGCCAAACATGCCCATGGCCGCCGAGGCCGCCGTCGAGGCTGCGTTGGCGGCGGGGGATGCACCCGAGGGGGTGCCCTCCGCGGTCATTCCGACGGTCCTCCGCAACCTCTCGAGCTTCTGCTTGGCCTCGTCCGCCTCCTGCCTCGCCATCGCCTCGGCCGTCTTGGCCTGGACGAGCTCGAGCAGGAGTGCTTCATGCTCGCTGGTCGGCTCCGCAGAGGGAGGCACGAGGGAGTGTGTCGTCATGGTGGACGCCCGCTTCATCATGCTCGTCGACATGGTTGAGGCTTGTGAGGGCGTGGACCTGCTCCGACCAAGCTTCAACTCGCGCAACCCGCCCTTGCCGCCGGCCGGTGCGCCGGCCCCAACGCCCGTCGCCCTGCTGAGCCACTCGGTGGCGGTGTTACCGCCGTCGGGGGTGGCGTTGGCAGTCGTGGCGGCAGCCATCTCGGCGGCCGAGGCTCGGGCTCTCATGTTGTGGATCTGCTTCTCCAGGCGCTGTTTGTCCTGGTGCATACTCCGCACGTGGTTGCGGCTGTCCTGTAGTTGATCCTTCAGCATGGATATCTCATGCTCGAGATCGGCCTGCTGGCGATTCCTTTCTTGGCCCTTGGCAATTTCGTTGTTTAATTGCTCCTTGGCGCGCGCCAACTGTTCCCGCAGTTGTGTCTTGGTCTCCCCCGTGGGGGTCGCTTGTGCGTCCTCGTCCTGGGCGGCGCCGCCAAACCTCTCCTCCACGACGACGACAAGGCCAGCCAGAGGAGTGGCGGGCTCGGTGCCGTCGTCGGCGGCGTCCGCAGNGGATGTCGGCCTGCTTGAGCCCATTGAGGAGCGACCGTACTGCCTGGCGGTCCTCTTCCCTTTCTTCCCTCTCGCGCTGCAGTTGGTCGGCAAGCTGGGCTTGCTGGCGCTGCAAGTCGCTGAGGGCTGTGAGGAGGTCTTCGATCTGGCTGTTGAGGTAGCGCTCGTCGGAGCCGCCCGTCTTGGCGGGGCCTTGTGTCTGGGGGACCGAGCCGCCGAAGGAGGCTGGCTGGGTGACGGAGCGGCGAGCGGCGGGGGCGTCGGAGGCGGCCGAGTCGCGCGAGATGGAGGTGGCGTCGGTGGATGCAGAGCTGAGCACGCTGGCGGCAGACGAGGTCGAGGTGGAGTTCGCCTCCATGGAATTCAGGGTCGAGGCGATGCTCTGCTTGGAGGCGCTCCTCCGCAGCATGCTCATGGGACGCGGTGCGGCGACCAGACCGGGGCTGAGGTTGGTGGCTGCAGTGGCGGCGCTGTTGGCGTTTGTGTTGGCGTTGGCGCCGTCGCTATTGGCTGTGGCGGCGGCGGGGTTTGCGGTGGTGGCGGCGGCGGCGGCAGCGGTACTGGTGTTGGTGTTCGCAATTGATGTTTTGGATGAGGGTGCAGGTTGCAGGGTGGTCGGTGTGGAATTGGAAGCGGCCAGTGCGTTAGCGGACCTGCTGGAGAAGGTGGAGCTGCTGGAGATTGAGGTCGCGAGTCGCCCCAGAAATCGGGAGGCTGCCGTGGTCACATCAGACATCTGGCGCGCGGCACCTGGGCGCGCGGCGGCTGCAGCCGCCAATTGGGGCTCGCTGCGGTACGCCTGCTCGAGCTGCGCCAGCTTTTCGCGGTCGACCACGTCGCTGAGCCCGACAAAGTCTGACACAAACTCGTCGGCGTTGTAGCCGTAGCAGTCCCAGAAGGCGCGCGACAGCAGCAGCTGCATCGCGTCCTCCAGCTCGCCGCACGCCAGCAGGCGGGCCTGGTTCTTGCGCATCAGCGACAAGGCTACCCTCATCAGCGTTTCCGACACGCCCTCGGCAAAGACCACGTCGTACATCCGGAAGAGCATCGGCAATGGCGCCGTCACCGCGAAACACGAGAGCCACCACTGTGAAACGTAGACAGGGTCGACCTGCAAAGCGTCCAGATGGGCCGACACGCTGGGCAGATGGGCCCGCAGCAGCTGCGAAAATTGGTAGATTCGCACGTGCAGGCCTGCAAGGTCTGGCAGGAAACAACTGCGCAGGTCGTAGTTTTCCATCAATCTGTTCAGTCTTGCTGTTAGCCATGCCACCGCCCATGTCACGCTCTCTCACGCACACGCACACGCACACGCACACATTGCGCGCTCGCACCGCAAACGTACCTTACTAGGACGCAAAATGCCTGGCTGTCCGGCATGTGCATCAGCAGGGGGCCGACCAGGAAGGCGAGACCTTGACAGTAGCCGATCTCCGGGTCGTAGATGCTGTAGCACCTGAGCACGCGGCCCAGCATGCGTTGGCCTTCGCCCCCAGCGTCGCGGAACATCTCGACGCCGGGGAAGCTGCGGCCCAGGTCCTTGCCAATGATGCCCTCGAATGGGCTGGACTCCCCCGATAGCCGCTCAAACTCCTCTTCCAGCGCCGCGTCGCGGGCACCCGACATGCTCTGCCAGACGACGCCGCGCAACGGGGGCGGGATGCCCTTGCGGATCTTGTTGGACAGCAGCGTCGGCAGGCGGGCCGCCGTTTGCTCGTAGTCCTTGACCAGCGCCGCGTAGAATTCGAGGTCCGTCATCGGGGGCGGTGGCAGCATGGAATAACGCAGCGCGGGGGGTGTAGGCCCGTTGACCATGTTTCGGAGCATTGCCATTGACGGCGGCCGCGACTTCCTTCGTGCGCTCGGCGGTGGTGATCTTTGGTTCTCGGCCGTCTTTGCTTTGGCAGACTTTGGATTCGTTGCCAGCTTGGCGTTTTCTTGCTCCAATCGGGCCAGAAGCAACGCAGTCTAGTCCGAGGGGGGAACCACATTTGATTTATTAGTCGACTTGCTCAGCAAAATCTTCGCAGTAATCTGCAAAGGAAGGGTGGATCGTGGGTGCCTGTGAAGCGCAGCGCCGCAGCGCCGCCTCCCAACCGCACCCCATGATAGTAAGCGGTGGGATCCAGCACCCAACCCCAGCCACGCAGTCACGCAAAACAACAAGGCACCTTACATTGTCTGCTTCTTGCTCTCGCAATTCTTCGTTTTCGCGTTTTGAGAGACCGTCCCAATCGACGTCCTCCTCTGTTTCCGATGTCGGCGAGCATCCGTCGGCTTCGATAGCTGCGGCGCCGGCGGGCACAACCGCGATCGAGCCATCGGCATTTGCTGGTGGCGCAGCTCCAAGGGCGGCGGCAATGTCCAAGGGCGGCTGTTGCTGCAGCAATTGCGACCTTGCGCCGCTTCCAGGCCACTTCTCGGAAGTTGGCTCGGTTTCGGTGGGTGTCTTTATGCTGCCGGCGCCAGTGCCGTCGCCGTTCTCGAGCTCCTCCTGCAAGCTTCGCAAAGAATTCCCGTCTCCGGCGGCATCCACACCCGCAATGGCAGACGCCCGTGCATCGACCACGACTTCCTCCTCGGTGAGGACCTCGGCCATCGCGTTTGCCGGCGTATATGCGTACTCGTTCGTAAACAGGCTCCTCCTTACCGGGGTAGTCTGCGCACGACCTTGGAAGGTGGCGTTCGCGTCGCCGCCCTGGACGGATGTCGGCTCGGATAACCTCACCGTGACCATTGAGTCACGCGTCGTCGGCGTTCTCGGTTCGCGCGTCTCTTCGGCCGTCATTGGTGATTCTGGGCTCGACCCCGTGACGGCTGGTGGCTCCGGAGTCCGCTGCGTCTCGGGCGGTCGTGTGGTAGTGGGCGTATCCGTTGCGCCAACCGGCTCAGGGATCGGCTGCTCCGTAAGCATCAAACCCAAAGCATCTGTTTTCGGAGCTGGTTCTGGCTGCGAGATCGACTGCTCAGTCCCTACGAATTCCGAAGCCATTGTCTGCTGTACGGGTGCCGGCTCCGGGATCGTCTGTGGTGGCAGAGAAGGCGGCAGCGTCACCGCCTCTGTAGTTGGAACATGTTTCTCTGCGAGCACTAGTCCTGAAGCAGCCTGTTCCTGGACTGGTGCCGGACCTGTAATCGGCCGCATCTCTGGCGGTGAGGCTTCAACAAGTGTCTGCGCTGGGGGTTCCGACTCCAGCATCGAATGAGTCCCGGGCAATGGCGCAGGAGCAAACGTTTTTGCTGCAGGCGTCGGCTCTGGGATCGACCACGGCGTGGGCGCTAGTGCCGAGGCGAGCTCCGTTATGAGCGGTGACTGGATCGGAGGCTTCGTCGGGGTCGGGGTCGGTATCGGTGTCGATGTCTGCAAGATCTGTTCTGCCGGTGCGGTCGAGGGGACGGCCCGCTGCTGTTGAGCCTCCGTGTGGCTCGGGCCGACAGTGTTCATCATGCCGGCGTCGTCATAGACAGGAGCCATAGCAGGCACCATCGGCGCGAACGACGGCTGCCATACCGGGAACGGGGCGCTTTTTTGGGCGTCCCCCACTGGGTAGTATTGCCCAGGCTCCATCACGAAGCCCGGGCTGGTAGCGTACCTTTACGGAGGCAGCTCCAGTTCGAAATCGATGAGACCCGGCGAGGGATTCGTGGCGTGGCTCGTGTCTTGGACGAAGCGTCCGTCGTCGTCGGACTGGAATGCGTGTACGTGGTCCTGGTTCGCGTGTCCGGGGGCAAAAATAAAAAAAAAAGAAAGAACAACAAAAACGCACACAAACACGCACGCGAAAAAAAAGTAAGGAGGGATCGGGGGCTCCCAGCCAAATACCGTGGAACCAAGCCGAGGATGCCAACCGATCTCCAGAGGGACGAGCCAGGGGATCGGTAGGCGGGCAAAGGCTGAACGGTGGGTTAGGTGGGAAAGCAGGGGGAGTTTTTCCTGTCCCTTGCAGCTCGCTCGGTGTCTGCCGGTAGCCTGGTCGAGGGTATGGTATGGTACTGTATGTGGTGAGCGATGGTCCGAAATTAGGAAGCACGGATCATGCAGGCAGGTTGGATATCCCTGGCCCAACAGCGCTGCCAGAGCAGCACAACTCGTCGCTGCCGCTGCCGTCGCCTAGGCAGTGCACGAATAGCCGCTGGGCACAGGGGGGGGGGG
>PYSQ01000036.1:100041-123477 GCA_003049435.1 Nakataea oryzae
CCACCAAAAAGCACACAAGACCCGCCACATCAAGGGATGAAGAAGCATCCGCTAGAGCAAGTGTTTAGACTGCCGTCATTATAGTTACTGTAAACTACGGCACCCTGCTCCTGTTGATATCTACCCCTCAACAGCGTACGTACAAACAACGGAGTGTTTCCACCTCCCCTTGGTTAGACATGCCTACTAGCCCAACCATGAACTGACAGAATATTTTTCTCTCACGAAGCCCCGGTCACGATAGAAAGCTTTTCAATGGTATCCAAATGGAAAGTAAAATAAGTAGGTGATAGTAGACGAGACTCGAGACTGGCCGCTCGCATCAAGCCATCTGGGGCGGCGCCTGCTGTGCCGGGGTTGCCAGATTCGCAATTGGGGGCGTGCTATGGGGAGCCGGAGCCGGGCTCGCCTGGTTCGAACCTCTCTGCGGCGTCCGCTGTTGATTTTGCATGCTTTGCATGCTTTGACCCTGGCTCATTTGCATGCCGTGCCCTACCACCCCCATACCCATTTGGTTGGGGTGGACATGGCCTTGGAATTGACCTTGGCCATGGGGTTGACCTTGGCCCGGGCGCTGAGCCTGAGAATCCTTCTTTATCGGGTATATCGGTTCCTTGGTGTAATCGACTCCGGGATACAGGGGCTGTAGTCGAGCATAGAGCGCTTTCAGCGTCTTGGATCTCTCTTCCCTTTCAGCATGCGGGTCTCCGTCCGTGGCCTTCTGCATCGGGACGTTGCGCAGTCTGATCGAGAAGTTTGCAGAGGGTGCTGTCAGAAAAGCAGGGCAAGGGTAATGGCCCTTGTTATCAGAAACCAAGCTCATCATATATGCCAGGTTGTTTCGCAGTCGAGCGTCGACCCTAGAGACGCCGCCGTTAGTTCTCCGATCATGGATACGCGCCATCAAGTCGTTTCGCTTAAGAGACTTACTGAGAGTAGTCGTAATGTAATGGCTTTTCCTCCGCCGTCAACTCCCTTTCCATGGGCTCCCCGGTTGCCTCGTCAACAACGTCCTTCTCCTTTTTATGCTCCAAAATGGTGTTTTGTAGCACAAGCGCCTCGTACATGAGCTCGGAATTGATCTCGAGCAGCACGCCAAACCTTTCCGACTCTCGAGATTGGCTCCCTGGACTGAGCGGTGTCCGCGCAGCCGCTCCATCTTGGGGATTTGGGCCGTGACCCATGTGGGGAAACGTTGGGGTCTGTGGCGTAGTCACCGTGGCACTGTTCTGATGTGAGTTGCCCGGTTGCTGGCTCTGGGCGGTTCCTTGGGCGGCCTGCTGGTGTTGTTGAAACTGATTGGGGTGAGGCTGCATCGGCTGCATCGCAGTGTTTGGTTGACCCTGCCCCTGGGATGCTTGAGTATGCGCCTGAGCCTGAGCCTGATGTGCCTGAGCCTGTGCTTGTGCCTGAGCCTGCGCTTGTGCCTGCGCCTGCGCCTGCGCCTGCGCCTGAGCTTGCGCTTGCTGCTGTGCCTGCTGCTGTGCCTGAGCTTGCTGTTGAGCCTGGGCTTGTTGCTGTGCGTGATGTGCCTGCTGTGCGTGGTGTGCCTGCGCCTGCGCTTGAGCTTGCGCCTGCACTTGCGGTGAACTGAACTGCCTCTGAGGAACGCCATGCCCCATAGTGTGGCCATGTTGTTGCTGTTGCTGGCTCGGATGCATTCGTTGCATCATTTGTTGCTGTTGTGGCGACATGGCTTGCGGGTTCATGCCGTATCCTGGCATAGCACCGGGCATCTGGCCGAAGTTGGGTGTCATCTGCGGTTGTGCGCCGGCGGGAGAGGGGATCGCGGCGCCATAGGCGGAGCTCGTGTAGGGCGTCTGGTATGCCACTGTTTGCGAGATGGTGCCAACGTCAGCATTCGCTTATACCATCGTGCATACCGTTCAGAAGCGCCTGCTAGTACGCTTTCGAAGAATTGCCAGGGCGTGGCGGCTAGAGAAACAGTCAAGGCGCGACTATGGCGGTGGGCAAAATAGACTAGGGCTTGTAACCGGGCATGAAGTGCGCGAAAGAAGTGCCTGGGGAGTGGGTGCAGGTCTGACTTGATCTTTCCAAAGGAGATGCCTTATGCGCTCGCCAGAGCTTCTGGGGCAAGGTACCAACCCAAGCATGTGTCGCAACACAAACGAAGATCGGACAGGCATGCGGACGCGTGCATGTGGCACTGGCGCAACGACGGGCGGGCACCAAGGAGGCCTTGAGCCGGGAAATGAGGCGGGAAGCAACTTACTCTGACCATTGACGGTGGCAGCCGCCATGTGTGGTGGCATGGAGGGATTCTGCACCATACCGCCGGGCCCAGCAGTAGGCATCATGTTTGGCCCACCAGGGAAGTGGCCTTGGGAGGCGGCAGCCATTGCGTATTGCTGCTGCTGGTTGTACATCATGTGCTGCTGTTGCTGTGGCTGCTGTGGGTGGTGCTGGTGTTGAGGCTGCTGCTGCTGCTGCTGCTGCGACGGCGCCTGCTGGCCCGGGGTAGGGCCAGGCTGCTGTTGCTGCTGCAGGTGAAGGTTCTGCTGCTGTGGGGCGCCGTTGAAGGCTGGAGGACCGGAGCCGCTGTTGGAGAAGCCATAGGGCGTCTGGTACATGGCTGGCAGGGCGCCTCCTCAAGCGAGCGACAAGGGGCGGGAGAGCCGAGCAGAGAAATCAAGGCGACCAAGGAAGGGGGCCGGGAGCGGCCTGGGACGGATTGGCGCGGTGCGTGCCGGACAGCAGGAGAGTGCGCGCGCGTGCGCGCAGAAGGAATCAGGGAATGCTCAGGGCAGGCCGCCGCTGGGCAGGGAAGCGCGGCTGTTCCGCTGTTGCGCGCAGGGTGTGGAGTGCAAAGTGGGGGGAAAGACAGATATGCGACTAGCCAATGGCTGGGGCAGGCTGGGATGGAAAGGATGGGTCGGACGGGGGTGGCACGCCAGCACACGCGCGCTGGTGTGGACACGGGATTTTGGGGGTGACCTGTGGATGGCGATCCGAACAAATGACGGTGCCTTGGCTGCTTGCGAGGTATCAGTCTGCCTGCCTGCCTGCCTGGCGGCCGCACCACGCACCAAGGAAGCTCTCCTCTCTTCTATGCTCGGTTCTGTGGACACAGGACAGGAGAGGGCGTGTTGGACGGAGGGGCAATACATACAGCTATGTGTAGAATCGCGACCCAGTCGCGGCAGCCTCGGGGCGGAAGCGCTCTCACAGACGAACGGAGCACGGCAGGGTGGCAGACGGGCAGGGCGGGTGCACTGTGCCCCAGACGCCTGGAGGATAGACACGGACCAGGGATGCTCGGGATCTTCCTTTTTGGCAACCGCGCTGCTGGCGGGCGGGCGACTGGCTCAGGCTGGTGGTCTTGAATGTCAGGCAAGGGGCTTGGTGGTTTGGCACCGAACACAAAGCCAAAATTTGGGCGGGCCGCAGCCACACACTGCTACCACAAAACACAAGAGCGCCAGGGCGTGCGAATCAGGCGGCTGTCCCGGCGCAGATGGGACGCGAGGGGGTGGGTGTATGTGTGCGTATGTGCGTGCAATGCAGGGCCGACTGGCGAGAGAAGTCACTGTGCTGGGCTGGCTGGCTGGCTGGCTGGTCGAGGCAGGTGAGATCAAGGTGGATGGATGGACTGGGACAGAACCTTCGTTGGGGCGACACGAAAATCCGGCAGGTGCAGGGGGCTGGGTGGGAAAAGTGGGTGCTGCGGACGTGCGCGGGCGCATCCAAGCAGTGGCCATGCGCTCGGCAGAGGATCCATCAATAGGAAGAGCCTGCCCAACCAAAGTCATGCACTCGCTCAACTCAGCCGGCTCAGCAGCCCATTCCATTCGAGCCTCTTCCAACCCTCGGGTCCTAACATCCCACCTATCAATATCAATCAAATCACGTCGAGTTATCATCAAGGTCTGTGAGCAAATCGACAGCCACAGAATATGCGGGCGACGTTGATGGTACCGCCATGTCAGAAATTATGAGGTGATGTGGGCCACCAGGCCTGTCCCCTGAAGGCCTGGCTACCTACATACCTAGTTAGGTAGGTATCTACAGTAGGTATGTACACATGTATCCGACAGGTATGTATCTGCAGCACCGCAGTCAGCATACATGACCCAGTCGATCTTTGGGCCAGAGACGCATGGACAGCATAAATCTCAGATAACCGAGGAGCGATCCGATCAAGTGCTCGTCATGTCGACTCCCACCGCCCTCCTACGACTGCCAGTGCAGTCGTGTCATGCTTCATTCGTACGCGGTCCCGTAGGTAGAGTTCCCAGCCACCACGTCGAGAAAGTGCTGGGCCACGATTCGCTCTGCGGTAGGGTGTGCTCGGTTGTCAGCATCACGTGATGGTATCAGAAGGAACGCCAGCGCAGCACTTACCCGTTCTTTCAGAAGGATGAAGATCGTCAAACCTAGGATGAAAGCGCGAGTCTGTTTTTAGTAGATTGTCGAGGCGCAGACACAAGGCTGACCGGTGTTGCCAGGAGCAAGTGTGAGGCAGCACGTCGGACCTACCACATGAAGCTGGACAGGGGCTCCTTGGAATCGCTGCAGTTCCGGCCGCTCACATCGCAATGGCGATACCAACCGGTCGAGTTAGCCGGGGCGTCGAAGTATCCAGCCGGGTTCAACGACATGTCGGTCATGAGGCTGTGCACGTCGAAAATCGAGAACTTGGCCCCGGGCCATCTCTGTTTGACGACCAAGTTGAACGGCACGCCATAATCAAAGGCCGTATTCACCGTGCTTGTGTACTGCAGAATCTTTTGCTGATAGGCCGTCTGGTTGTACTTGGTCTTCGTAGGCCAAAAAGTCGAATCGCCGATCCCGCCGCTTGTGGATGGCACGTAGAGGGGCGCTAGGTGCAAGGGCGCCTCGTTCAGCAGCACGAATCGCCTGCCGCCAGTCGAGTAGATTTCATCGAACACATTCCTAGAGTGGCTGTTAGTTCACTGTTCTGCTTAGCGAGGGACGGATTGCCAAGGAAAACACCCAATTACCAAATGCAGTCGATAAAGTTCGTGAGGGTGGTGCCGGGAACCTGTTCCTCAGTGAGGAAGGCGTTTCCGGCCCCGAGGTCGTTGGTCCCAATCCACATGGCGTAGACGGTGTTGGCGGCTGTCCGATCCCCTCCGTAAAGTGGCCCGGCGCCTACATCGGTGTCGGCTTTGAAGGACGAGATCTGATCCTCGAGAACCGAGGGGAAATCCCTGCCCAGGGATCCCAAAAACCTGTATACAATCTTGCTGGAGCACGTGGCTCCTGAGATTGCATAGTTGAGATATCTAGCACCAGATGTCCGCGCCGCCATTTGGCCCCAAGCAAGCCCACCACTCGCCGTAACGTTGATCTCGGGGTGCATGGTTCCAGGCGCAGGGGGCTTGCCTCCGCTCGCAAAGTAGGCGCTTAGGCGGCCGGTGTCCGTGTAGCTGTCACCAAAGGTGACAAGGTTGTCGAACAATTTGGTGCGACATTTCAACGAAGAGGCTGTGGAAGCCGCGACGAGGCACATGAGCGGAAGGCAACGCATGATGAATGGAGGCACGCGGAAAGAACCGGGCAACGGGAGTAAAGACGGCCTTGAGAGGCGGGCCAGGATGGTGTCGATGTGGAGATGGACCGATGGAGAGCAGTCCCTGCGACAGCCTCGACAAGGAGGCAGCAGTTGGGGAGAAGATATAAGAAGCAGCCACTCGGCAATTGTACGCCTCGAATCCCCGAGGCCGGCCACGCTCGGAAGAGGGGGAGACGCACGCGGGGTGGCAGAGGTGCATGTCGCCCGCTTCTCGCCAGGGGTCGCTGCAGGCTATATCTCACTGCAACCCAATTTCGGCCGGCTCGGACGTCATAAGGGCGGTGGATTTCGGTGCAATTCCCGCCCTGGAAAGGCGGAAAAAAATACCCAGGTAGATCTGGGGCAGTCCAGGAGCCTGGGTGCTTATATCCGTCCCGGGCTAATGGGCCCTCTGTTTGGGCCTTTGAAGGTTCAGACACGGCCAGGCCCGAACAGCCCTTTTGCTGGTGGCTATGCTGTCTCGCATAACGGCGTAGATATAGCTAGGGTAAAGGCCGACATAATCTGAAGGCGACGGTCATCGCTCTCCGCTGTTCATGTCCTAGGGAGGCGCTCTGCGCCGTGTAAGCCCGAGGGAGGCGTCCGCTAGACTAGAGCCAGTGCTGGGGGGCGGGTGCGGGGCGGAGCGGCCCCAACGGCAGGGTTTCAACCTCGGTGGCAACCCACGACATGCTACATGGCTGGCATCACGCCCCTCAGTGGCCTCGCCGTGGCCGAGTCCGGCAGATTGGTGGCGCCCGACAGTCTGGATCCCGTCGCGTGCCTTGCCTTGCCCCGGCTTTATGTCGAGGCGCCCCGAGCATGTTGCTGCTCAGCGACGGTTGGGCGGCCCTGGGCAGGGCGGGCCGCGATAGTCGTCGAGGCATCTCTCGAATCGCACATGTGGTTGTCAAGAGGCTCTCGAGCGGCCATTTCTGGCGGCAGGGGGTTGGGGTGGAGCGATAACGGAGGGGCAGTGCGAAAAAGCGCGTCACTGCAGGTTCTGGCGGTACCGCTATCGCTCATTCTCATGGACGTGCGGGCAGAATCTATTGGGGCCGAGCATAGAGCCTCGTTGAGTCACCCCGATTCGGCTGGAGAAAAAAAGGTCCATATGATGACTCCCCCGAATACCAGTTTTCCATACCGCAAATCCCGCCGGCTCGCAGCGGACTTGGCGTAGCACACTCGATATCTTCTAGGCTAGGCCAGAGGGCCAACACGAAAACCGCAACCGTCGGCCACGGACCCGACTCGAAACGACGCCATCCCCCAGGTCGCCCGCCATGTCCCCCTTCAGTCTCGAAACGTGTGCGCGGCCAAACATACTCGCTCTTCAGCCGTATCGCTGTGCCAGGGAGTGAGTGAATGCCTGCCCGCGCGCTTGGGTGCCCGTCCATGGATCGATCGCTCTGACTGGTCCGTCGCCTCTTGCCTTAAACAGCGACTACAAGGACGATGGCACAAACATTCTCCTTGATGCCAACGAGAACGCGTACGGCCCATCCATAGCCGTGGCCGATGCAAAGTCCTTGGGCGGCAGCGACAGCAGCACCGGCGCCGGCAGGCCCGAGCTGGACCTGTTGGGCCTTCACAGGTACCCGGACCCGCACCAAGCGGACCTGAAGCAGCTCCTCTGCGGCCTGCGCAACACCAAGACGCACACGGCCGGGACGCTCACGCCCGCCAACGTCTTCGTCGGCGTCGGCAGCGACGAGGCCATCGACGCCCTGCTGCGCTGCTTCTGCGTGCCCGGCCGCGACCACATCCTGGTCTGCCCTCCAACCTACGGCATGTACTCGGTCTCGGCCCAGGTCAACGACGTCGGGCTGGTCAAGGTGCCGCTGCTGCCCGCCCCGGGCTTCGGTCTTGACGCCGACGCCGTGCTCGCGGCCCTGACCGAGTCGGCGAGCAACCCAAAGGCGCGGCAGATCAAGCTGGTCTACCTCTGCTCGCCGGGGAACCCCACCGGCGCCGCGCTGGCCAAGGCGGACGTCGAGCGCGTGCTGCAGCACCCGGCCTGGAACGGCGTCGTGGTGCTGGACGAGGCCTACGTCGACTTCCAGCCCGAAGGCTCCTCGCTCGCCGAGTGGGTGCTCGAGTGGCCCAACTTGGTCGTGATGCAGACCATGTCCAAGGCCTTTGGCATGGCCGGCATCCGACTGGGCGCCGCCTTCACCTCGGAGCCCATCGCCCGCCTGCTCAACAGCATGAAGGCTCCTTACAACATCCCCAGCCCCACCAGCACCTTGGCCATCCATGCCGCATCCCCCAGTGGCTTGGCCGTGATGCGCCGGAATCGTGATGCCATCGTGGCCCAGCGCGATCGCTTGGTGCGCGAGCTCCCTCTGATTGAGGGTGTCGGGCGTCTGAGAGGTGGAATCGAGAGCAACTTTTTGCTGTATGAAATGCTCAATGCCCAGGGCGAGCCCGATAATTTCGTTGCCTTGACCGTCTACGAGAAGCTGGCCGAGTCAAAGGGAGTGGTGGTCCGCTTCCGCGGCAAGGAGCACGGCTGTCTAGGGTGTCTGAGGATCACAGTGGGCACCGAAGAAGAAGTAACCAGGTTCCTAGAGTCACTTCGCAAGACACTCGCCGAGGTCAGAGGCACTGCTACGGTACCTACAGACGAGGCCAAGAAGGAGGAGGCTGCGAGCATTGTTGTTGCATAAAGACCAGATGGACGGCCGAGTCTCTTTTGTGCAAAAATGAACTAAGATATAGCATCGTATACATCCCTTTTTGGTTGCTGAGATATGTTGTGCATATGCACCTCGATATCAGAAGCGGAACTTTCAGCTGGTAAGCACCTATAAGAAAGTTGACCTGTTGCGACCGAGCGAGAAAAGAATATGTGAAAAAGTGAATGACGAATCATGTAATTTCGAAAAAAAAATTAAAAAAGAGAAAATTAAAAAAGAGAAAATTAAAAAAGAGAAAATTAAAAAAGAGAAAAAAGAAAAAGAGAAAAAAGAAAAAGAGAAAAAAACATTGATCAAAAAGGCCGATTTCATTGGCAGTGTTGGTTTGGTATTGGGCAGAAAGGGTCTCAAACGGAGCCCTTGGAAAGTACTAGATTTCTCTGTCCGATTGCGTGATGGCGGACAACACCTCCTCGGTCCATTACCGCAACTCAACAGCGAATCCACCAACTTTCTCACTAATGCAAGCCTGAACACCCGATTGGTAACCGCAGCAATACCGACGCCATATAGCACCAGAAACAGAAAGCCTATCCGGCTGCCGAAGAGGCACCGTGGGCGGTAGCGAAGTCGCTTTTGGAGGAAACGCAATATGCTTTCGAGGGCGGTACCGCGCCGACTCCCAAGATCGCCTTGCCTGTCTCCGGGCCAGCCCCGACCGAGGCCCTTCTCTTCAACGACCCCCAGGCAGATAGACTATACACATGCAGTAAGAAACGCATGCCGGGACCGGGGCCGCCTAGGTTGTCTGTGAAGGGAACCGGGACGATCTCATATGTATAAAAAAAGGCAACCCCGCTGAACCCTTGAAATCCAGGTCATCGGCGGTGGCGTCGTCGGACTGGCCGTCGCCCGCGCCCTGGCCGCCCGCGCCGGCACGAGCACGCTCCTCCTGGAGCGGCACGGCGCCGTGGGCACCGAGACGTCGTCGCGCAACAGCGAGGTGATCCACGGCGGGCTGTACTACGGCGAGGGCACGCTCAAGACCGGGCTCTGCGTCCGGGGCCGCCGGATGATGTACGACTTTTGCGCCCGCCGCGGGGTCCCGCACCGCAAGACGGGCAAGTGGGTCGTGGCCCAGACCGGGGCCCAGCGCGAGGCCCTGCAGCAAATCCACGACCACTGCGCCTGCCTGGCGGCCGCCGGGCCCGAGGGCCCCGCGGTGCCGCTCCGCTGGGTCGGCTCCGACGAGGCCCGGCGCCGCGAGCCCGACGTCCGCGCCGCCGCCGGCGTGCTCGAGAGTCCCGAGACGGGCATCGTCGACAGCCACGCCCTCATGCTGGCGCTGCAGGGCGAGCTCGAGGACAGCGGCCGCGCAGACGTGGCCATGCTTTCGCGCGTCGTCGGCGTCGAGCCCCTCGGGGGAGGCGGGGGTCCCGGGAGCCGAGGGTGGGCGCTGCGGGTGCGCGGCAGCACTGGCCGGCAAGGGGCGGCCGAGGAAGCAACGACCATCACGGCCGAGACGGTCGTCAACACCGCAGGCCACGGCGCCGTCGACCTGCACAACATGGCCATCGCCGCGGCGGCGCCCGGCAGCGGCGAGCCGCTGCGCATGTTCTACGCAAAGGGCAACTACTTCTCGTACGGGGCGAGCCGGCCGCGCGTCGGCACCCTCGTGTACCCAGCGCCCGAGCCCGGGGCCGGCGGGCTGGGCACGCACCTGACGCTCGACATGGCGGGCAGGATCCGGTTCGGCCCGGATGTCGAGTGGGTGGACTCGCCCGACGACCTGGCCGTCAACGCCGCCCGCCTGCCCGACGCGGTGTGCGAGATCAAAAAGTATCTCCCGGGCATTGACGAGAAGGCCCTGATGCCCGACTACGCGGGAATCAGGCCAAAGCTGGGCCAGAGGGGTGCCGTCATGTCTGGCAGCGGCTTTGTTGACTTCGTCGTTCGCAAGGAAGCGGGTCTCGAGGGCTGGGTCAATCTGCTCGGCATCGAGAGCCCGGGACTTACAAGCTGCCTTGCTATAGGTGAAATGGTTGAGAGGCTGTTGTACAAGTGAACACACAGGTAAGGTTCCTGGGTATGTGGAGGCAAAGGTAATCTTTATTCACATTGTTAGAAGTATCTGCATCGTCCCACACCATTTTACGGTATTTTTGCAAGAACATGGGGCCGTCCTGGTTCATTTTATCTTCCCCCTTTGATTAACCTCACCACGTTTTCATTTTGAGCTGGAAACAGATGTGTTGGGCCGGGAGCCGCACATAATTAGACACAAAAAAGGCGGGGGCTGCCGTTTGATATCGCTGAAAATGAAATCAAGAAGAGAAACGAATAAAGAGAAAGAAAAAAAAGCCCCCATCGGTAATGCGCAGTTTTTGTACATCCATACATCCATACATGCCTTCTCCAGCTTGATATACTCTAAACCACAGACCGGGAGAAGAAATGATCATCGCAATGTCATACTCGGTAACAGTTTGCGTGACGCAATGTTCACCCGGAATTCATAGATGCCGTTCTCAGCCCCGACGTATCTGCAAAGAAGAGTCAGACGACCAAGTCACTTGCCGAGGAGCCAAGATGAAGGACTTTGTGACAAAGGGGCCAGGGGCAGCAGTTCAAACTCACAATAAAGACCCATCGTCGCTCCACGAAAGGCCAGCAGTCTCGTCGGAGGCCTCATCGGATCTGGGACCCAGGTCGCGCGGATCCGTCCGCATTGCCATCTGGCTCATAAACGTTTCCCATACCATCGGGACCCTGCTGCTGGCCCTTTCCGGGGCCGTGGTCGAGGGACCGTCCACCCCGTCGGCTCCGCCCGACGATATCCCATAGCGGGCACCCAACTCGGCCCAGTCCCTGTACCCGCCTGTGGATAGGTTATATGGCGTGATGATCTGGGGCCTGCTGAGTCGCGGCAGAGTCAGTCCCGCACGTGTCGGGGCTGAGCCAGTGTCGGGTAGGGTCGAGCTGCTGCCGCTGCCGCTGCCGCTGCTTCCGGCACCATCGACAGCGGCACCATCGCCCGCCCCGACACCCTCAACTGCCGCCGCTGCCCGGACAGCTGCACGAACAGTCGCGCCGCCAGAGCCTCCATCATTGGGTGAGGTCGAGCCGTTGTCTGCCCCAGATGGAGTATTGTCGTCGTCGGTTTCTCGCGCGAAGCGATCAAGCAGCTCTCTGTAAAGGTGCCTGTACCCTGCCATCCCGGCCTCCCTTCGGCTATCCTCTCGTGGCCTTGACGATTCTGCGCGTCGGTAGGTCTCGGAGGAGCCGCCACCTGATAGGTTCTCAATTAGTTGTTCAATATGGTCACGCGAGGTCCGGCTCCAGTCAATGCCTCCTCTCCCCTCGGTGCTGCCCCGTTCTCCAGCCCGGTCTCGCGGACGCGGGGCCGGTGGTGGGACCGCCGTTGCGATGGTGCCGGGCCCTACAGCTATGCTGGTCGCTGCCCTTGAGCCCAAACGTGGGAGCGAAGACAGCTGATTTCGTGAGCTCAAGAGAAGCTCACGAGCGGCTGCAGCCCTCTGTTCCCTGCGCCTGCGATGCTCCCGCAGCGCTTCTAGAACTTGAGTCTCGTCGCCCGTCAGGGGATAGTGATATCGCTCCGCGCCGGATTGTAGGCGGCGATTGAGGCTACGTCTCGCCTCTGAGAGATCGAGTCTGTTTTCAAAACTCGATGCAAGAGCATCGCTGCGATCGGCCGTGGCCTCTAGGAGCCTGGGGTCAATAGCACTTCTGTCGGTCAGATCCAAGTGCTGGAACGAGTCTTGGGCATCGAGGTGCAGAATCTGCCTGGACACAAAGCCGCTTCGCACGTCGGCGATGCCAACCCTTCCACGGTCCTCAGACCACGCAAGCAGATCATAAGGTCCAGGCGAGAAAGCCATCTCCCGGACAGCACCGGGGCATGCGGCAGCGTATCCGTCTCGTGAACGGCGATGATTCGGTGTGGTGGGCCTCGAAGATGGGAAATAAGCCAGGAGCGGATCCTGGTTCGGGTCTAGCAAGGCGCCGGTGCTAAATATGGAGATGATACCGTACTGCGTGCCCACAGCCAGATATGTCCCCGTATTCGAGAAGCAGGCTGCAAAGCTCCCGCGCTGGTCCGTCTTGTCGTCCTTGTGCTGGCTCTTGAGGTGCACCCTGCGGATCTCCCTCCAAAAGTGATGCCGCGGACGTCCTGTTGGAGGTGTCGCAGAGCCAACCGCGCTCGTCCTCTCGGCTCGTTCATGAACATAGAGATAGGGGTCGTCCCCTACGGCAACCAGAGTGTGGCCGTCTGGTGACAAGACAGCCCGATTCATGGGTTCGGGGTACTCTATTTCATCGAGGGCGTCGAGGGTTTCAAGCTCAACCAGAGTGACATGCTTGTCGTTGTTCGCTAGCACCGCAACTGGCGACTGGTAGGGGCCCCGCTGTCGGCCCGAACTCTGGGGCGGGAACCATAGCGTGATGCAGTTCACGCGCTCCCTGCCGAACTTCTTGCTCGAGTAGGCAGGGCAGTCGCGCGACCTCCTCAGGAGTGCCAGCAAGGAGTCTTCCGACCGGGACGCGGCGTCCAAGGGAAGGCGGGAGTCAACATCGAGGTCGAAGTCGGGGGTGGTGGAGCGGTCCCTGCCCGTACTCGTGGTCGAAGACTCTAGATTCAGAGCGATGAACTCGCCCGTCTCGCCTCCGCAACACACCCAGCCATTCTTCGCCACGAGACAGCGAGGAGAGAAGGAGAGGACATTGAGGGTTTCCGTCTCTAGCGTCTTTGTGTCGAGCTTCTGCAGGTGCAGGTTCCCAGTGCCGGTAGGGAAGTATACGACGCCATTGGATCCTGTGCCGATCAGGGACCGTAGTTGCCAGTGGCTAGGGGGTGTTGACAAGTAAATGGTGAGCTTGCACGAGTTGTATCGGCCGAGCCACTCGCACGCCAAGCAATGGGACAGAGGACATACAGCGGGGAAACCGAGGTTTGGAAGTGTCGCTGCGGTTGCTTCAGGATCAGGTTCTCGGACGGATAGAAACTGCAGGAAACCCTCGTCAGTGTGGGCAAGGCAAAGGCAATCGCACGGCGCTGCATCGATTGGGGGTGGCGTGGGAATCCGGAAATTCCAGGGCGGCGAGGGCAGTCAGCGTACAAGTTCTCGTCCGTCACGGCCATAATCACTGGCGCGTCGGTCTCGTATCCCGGGGATCGGTGCGGGAGCGCCCGCGCCGGGGGGGTAGGCGTTGTCGAGATTCGCAAGCGGACACCAGACTTGGGCTGCAAAGTCGGCCGTGGAGATGTCTTGTTCTGGGCTCGAGGTGCTGGCGGTTGTGGTGATGATTGTCTGGTCGGTGGCGGCAAGAGAACCGATGCGGCGGCGGATAAGGAGGATGGTGTACAAAGTAGGTTCTGTTTGGACGCAGTCCGACGTAATGCGCCTGGCGCTTCCTGTCGTGGCAGCCAGAGTCCAGGAGTCCAAGCGCTGGAAGAAATCCGAATTTGGAGTAGTGCTCAAGCTCAAAGCCCGTGCGCGCGCCCAAGAACCCACTGCAGATCCCGTCCTGCCGCGTCGCGGCTTTGGGGGCTTCCAAGCCCAGGGGGCTTTGGCGTGCCGGCCGGCAGCCATGTCACTGCAGAGCGCTGTGCGAAAAGGCTGAGAAGGGCAACACCATCAAATGGGCTGCGCATCCAGCACAACAACGCCCGCGAACAGCTCCTCGTGCGGCAACTCGAGGCTGCCGATTGATCATCAGCTGTGACGGGCGGAACTCGTCCCTTTGGTTGCCATCCAAACAATGACAAAATACTGCAGGAGCGGGCGCTGCGTTCTGGGGGCTCGACCCAAGCGGCTGGTGATTACGGAGCCACCAGACCCAGGCCCCCAGCCTTAGCCGCAAACGTTCCAGACTTGAGCCTGGTACCCGAGCAGATATACAGAAAATGAAGGCGGCGTTGGTAGCCTTGACAAAAACCTAAACGGTAGCTCGACGGCAGCCAGCACCTGCATCTTACCAATCCGCCCATAAATCCAATCTACAAAGCCCAGCGGCGGTTTCATATGCTGCGATGCGTCAAAAAGACCCTAGGCAGGCTGATCATCGTCACACTCAAGTCGTGGGCCAGGTCGTCTCGAGAAGCCATGGCAGGCACCTACACAGCATTTTTTTTTGTTTTGTTTTGTCCAGATGGAGTTGTAGCATCCATTCCGGTCGACTTCGGGGTTGCTTTTGTGTCTCTGCATTGGAGCGTCGTGGGGTTGTTTTCTTGTCCCGCACTGAACCTTGCAAATTCAGGGATTACACAGATGGCGGGGGGTAGCCAGGCCTAGACAGTGAAGAGAGCGGTGACGACAAGTCCCTTAATCGCCACGTGAGATAGCGCCGAAAATCCTGCGGCCAGTGACGACTTTTGCTTCCCGGCCCGCTTAAAACCCCACCCGACATGGGCTCGGGGCGCCGGCGTCAGCCAGAGCTGGCGGGGATCCCTGCTCGATCCACATCAAATTCGCTGAGATTCCATAGGACCGAAGCTGCTCGATTGAGCCGTGCTCTCGAGGCAAAGATTTTTTTTTTTCCGTCCCGAAATATTTCCATGCACGCCGCGCGCATTCGCATCCTGTTTTCTTCTTCCGCACCAACCTCATCCGCCGTACATCAAGACGGCCTCATCATCTCTGTAAAACACCTCCCTCCCGACCTGTCAAGTCGGTTTGGTTTTTAGTTTTTGTTTGTTTAATATCCCCCCGCACACATACACACAATGTTCGCCTCGCGACTGTCTAGGGCTGTAAGTTCATGTTACGGTTTGCGCCGCTTTCGGCATTTTGAATTTTTTTTTCATCGAGACACTGACATGACCTCTGCAACACCATAGCTCCCCAGGGCCACCCCTCGGTCCGCAGCCCTGCTCAGGGCGAGGCCTGTGACCCCTGCCTTCGCCAGGTTCGAGTCTACCTCGTCAGATGAGAAGGTCAAGGGTTCTGTGATCGGTATCGATCTCGGTACGACAAACTCGGCTGTCGCCATCATGGAGGGCAAGACTCCCAAGATCATTGAGAACTCAGAAGGTAAGAGTCTACAGGCACTTGCATTGCCCTTAACTGCGCTTCCTCGGCGACGGCTAACACGCTACTCCTTCCAGGTGCCCGCACAACCCCCTCAGTCGTTGCCTTCACGGCCGACGGCGAGAGGTTAGTCGGTGTTGCTGCCAAGCGCCAGGCCGTTGTCAACCCGGAGAACACTCTGTTTGCCACCAAGCGTCTGATTGGCCGCAAGTTCACCGATGCCGAGGTCCAGCGCGACATCAAGGAGGTTCCCTACAAGATCGTCCAGCACACCAACGGCGATGCCTGGGTTGAGTCCCGCGGTCAGAAGTACTCGCCTTCTCAGGTCGGTGGCTTCGTCCTGAACAAGATGAAGGAGACTGCCGAGGCATACCTGAGCAAGAATGTGAAGAACGCTGTCGTTACCGTGCCCGCCTACTTCAACGACTCCCAGCGCCAGGCCACCAAGGACGCTGGTCAGATCGCCGGTCTCAACGTCCTCCGGGTTGTTAACGAGCCCACAGCCGCTGCTCTGGCCTACGGCCTGGAGAAGGAGGCCGACCGCGTTGTTGCTGTGTACGACCTTGGTGGTGGTACTTTCGATATCTCCATCCTCGAGATCCAGAGCGGCGTTTTTGAGGTCAAGTCCACCAACGGTGACACCCACCTTGGTGGAGAGGACTTCGACATCCACCTGGTCCGCCACATTACCCAGCAGTTCAAGAAGGAGTCCGGCATCGACCTGTCCAACGACCGCATGGCTATTCAGCGTATCCGTGAGGCAGCCGAGAAGGCCAAGATTGAGCTTTCGTCTTCGCTTGCCACCGACATCAACCTGCCTTTCATCACTGCCGACGCCTCTGGCCCCAAGCACATCAACATCAAGATGACCAGGGCCCAGCTGGAGAAGATGATGGAGCCCCTCATTACCCGTACCATTGACCCCGTCCGCAAGGCCCTGAAGGATGCCGGCCTCCAGGCCAAGGACATCCAGGAGGTTATCCTGGTTGGTGGCATGACCCGCATGCCCAAGGTCGGCGAGTCTGTCAAGAGCATCTTTGGCCGTGACCCTGCCAAGTCGGTCAACCCCGATGAGGCCGTTGCCATCGGTGCCGCCATCCAGGGTGCCGTTCTCTCGGGTGAGGTCAAGGACCTGCTGCTTCTCGACGTCACCCCTCTCTCGCTCGGCATCGAGACTCTCGGCGGTGTCTTCACTCGCCTGATCAACCGCAACACCACCATCCCTACCAAGAAGTCCCAGGTCTTCTCCACAGCCGCCGACTTCCAGACCGCTGTCGAGATCAAGGTTTACCAGGGTGAGCGTGAGCTCGTCAAGGACAACAAGCTTCTCGGCAACTTCCAGCTGGTCGGCATCCCGCCCGCGCACCGTGGCGTTCCCCAGGTCGAGGTCACTTTCGACATTGATGCCGACTCCATCGTGCATGTCCACGCCAAGGACAAGTCCACCAACAAGGACCAGTCCATCACCATTGCTTCGGGTTCGGGACTGTCGGACAGCGAGATCCAGCAGATGGTTGAGGACTCGGAGAAGTATGCTGAGCAGGACAAGGAGCGCAAGGCCACCATCGAGGCTGCCAACAAGGCCGACAGCGTCCTTAACGACACCGAGAAGGCCCTGAACGAGCACTCTGACAAGCTTGACAAGACCGAGGCCGACTCTCTCCGCGAGAGGATTGCTACCCTGCGCGAGTTTGTCTCCAAGAACCAGTCCGGCGAGGGCACTGCCACCGCTGCCGAGCTCAAGGAGAAGACCGACGAGCTCCAGAACGCCAGCCTGAACCTTTTCGACAAGATGCACAAGGCCCGTGAGGCTGATGCCAACAAGTCTGAGGAGGCCAACGCTTCCGAGGGCGAGAAGAAGGACGAGACCAAGCCTTAAAATGGAGATCTTGGTTTTGAACCTAATTTCCCACGAGCCCCCACGAAACCACCCCTTTATATACCCCCCTCTCACCCGTGGGTTCTCGAAAGGCATGTCCGAGTATCGTCTGGCGTTGCGAACACGCGATCCTAGATCTCATTTCACCTGTAGTTATTTTGTATTTATACTTTCCTATTTATCTGGCGGTCCGAATGTGGCTCCAGGTGGCTATCATTTCACCGCTTGCTCGACATGTCCCAACATTTGTGTTAGCTACTTTTGGGCAGCTGGTGGCGGCGTTCTCGAGAATCAAAAACGGTGCTTTTTTCACGATGGCTGGGTATTTCCGAGGCCAAAGCAGGACTGGGTCACAGGCTGCATGTACATAACGAGCGAAATCATCGGGAGATGAGAACTAATGAAGACATTCTCCCCTCTTATGAACAGCAATTCTGGCTTCTTATTTTAATTGAGACTCTGCTCCACTGACGACGCCTGCTTGGTAATTACCAAGTATACCTAGATCTCATGTTTTTTTCCTTCTCTTTTTCTACGTAACATCACGTCATGTCACGCCACGCCACTTCCCACTAGTTACAAACTCGGTCCTGTGGTGAACAACGCACGAGCAACAAGCGAAGAAGCAATTGCAGTCTTCGCTCGTATCTTTCCAAACACATCGAACGATTGGTGATCGCTTCACAGGTCCAGGAAGTGCATGAAAGAAAAGAAGAAGAAAAAGAAAGAAAGAAAGAAAGAAAGGTAGCCGGAGACTAGGTTGGGCATCAAGTGGTTCAAAGAAGACATGGATTCTGTAAGCTCAATCTCCAATTCCGAAATCATATCTTCTAGCCTGCCATAAAAAATGCCCGCTAGCCTCAGTAGTCTTTTTCCCATTCATCACTCATCTCTTTGGTCCTTTAGAAGTTGGCCTAAGAGTCCAGCAAGCAAGCGCTACCCCTACATTCTCCCGTGGCACGGCGCAACTCGTCGCGAGTTATGGAACCCGCCTCGAAATATGCATTTCCAGTGCCAGGGGGTGAAATCACATGCGGGAGCACACACAATGGCGTCCTCGTCGCAGGTAAACAGAGTAGCAGAAATTAAGTACCAAGTATCAATAGCAGTGCCCTTGACAAGGGCGAAACTTCAGTATTCGTTTGTTTGTCTTTCCTTCGTCCGTCCCTCGATATATCGCATTCAATCGTTCCATAGACAAACATTTCTCATCGGCGAAGCTCCTTATCGTTTCCTAACATATGCCCCATAGCCTTGGTGGCTCAGCCAGAAATCCATACGGCTCCGTTGGGAGATGTCAGGCCTCTCCATGTTGGTCCGGGCGACATCGGGAAGACGGATATGAAAAAAAGAAAAGGGGCCACAATCCTTTGCTGCTGGGGCAGAAGGAGGCTTGGCAATTTGTACACAAAAACCCGCAATCATGGAGGTGGAACAGTGCGGCCTTATACGGCCAAAGCCCGAGTTCCACCACACTGAGTCTTCTTCTTTTGAGAAACTTAGGTTATTCGACACGCAAACATGGCTGGTCGGATGCTTGCAAATATGTGCGGCGTGGTTGCCGGGATTCCCAACGAGGATGGGTCTTAGAGTCGGGGTACGTTGTCGCGAGGGTAAAAACGAGAAGCAAGAGGAATCCGGAAAACCCCCTGAATTCCAAGATGTGTAAGGACATCTAGGCGGCTCGTTTTAAGTCTGGACCGGGGTGGGCGCCCGTCTGCCCCAATCGGCAGACCGGCGGAATCCTCCCCTTCCCCGACCAGTAGAAGACGAGTGAGCGCCGTGTGCCGACGACGATGACGGCGGCATCGATCCGCCATCAGTAGTGTAAGAAGGCATCGAGCTGTCTCGGGGTCTAGGGCCGTTGCCTCCATTGCCACCGCCGCCGGATCCGCCACGGTTCGTGCTAGAGTTCTGGCGCGGTCCCGGGTTGCGCGGTCCGCGGCTGGGGCGCGAGGTGTTGCTGTATGATCGCATCGACGTGGGCAGATGCACCCGCTTCGACCTAGCCATTCCAGGAATCGAGATGAAAGCAAAGTTCGGCTGGGGATCCTCAGCAACCTCGATTGTTGTGGCGGATACCCAGAACTTCTTGGGATACGACCTGCCCGGGGCCACAGCAGGGTGCCATGCCGCGTCCGGCACCGAAGCAGGCAGTCGGACTGGCGGAAGGGATCCCATCTCCTGTTCCTCAAAACACTCCTCGGCCATGTCCTTGGACGTGGCAGATCCATGATCAGCCGTTGGTGATCCCCCGAAGCCAGGCAAAGATACTGTTGCCTGGTTGTGCGTGGCCGATGAGTCCATGGCGCCACGGCTAGTGGAGTTGACGGCCATACGGCCGTGGGCTGGAGAGGGCTTGGTATCATGAAGCAGATCGTTGATCTTGGTCTGCCAGCTCGAGGTAGGCCTCTGGGTCGAGGACGGGAGGCCGCCGCGGACATGGGTAGGAGAAACCGGATTCTCCTGGAACGGTTTCGGTGTTGCCCAGCCGAATGACGAGCTCGAGTTCACGGCCGAAGACGTGGTGGATGGAGGGGGCAGCGAGGGAGCCGCAGAGCGGTGGGCAGTCATGGATGGCGGAAGTCGCACAACAGGCCGGGAGGGCGGGAGGGCAACGTGCGGATGAGTCGCATCTCCATCGAAGGCTGGGTGGCCATCCATGTCGGGGGGCGGCGGGGAGGGGGAACCGCGCTGGCTGGTGTCGGGAAGAATGGCTCCCTCAGACCGAACGTCCTTGTTCGGGAAGAAGCGCGAAGCACGAGTCTGTTGAGACGGGGCTGCAGAAGCGACGGCGGTATTTGACGAGGAAGGGGTTGGGCCAGCCGACGGCTTGGCCTCGCCACGCTCCTCGGCAGACGAGGGCCTCCAAGCAGGGGCGCTGTGGACGACCTGGACTCGGTCCTTTGACTCGATGCGCCTGCCATCGCCGTCCAGCTTGGTAGGCTTCCATGAATCATGGAAGGTCGGGCGCGCCTCTTCTGCCTTGAGGCCTCGAGCTTCCAGGTCCGACTGCTGCTGGGTGAGTCGATCACGGGCATCACTGGCCATCTTCTCGTCGCTGGCAATGGTGGCCTGCGCCCAGCGGGACCGCGCATCGTCTTCGGGCGGCCCGCCGGCGCGCTGGGTGCTTGCGGCAGGAGCAACCTTGGGAGGCGCAATGGGCTTAGGAAGGGCGGGTGGCTGTTGCTTGGCAGGGCCAGGCGGCCCGATGGGACCAGGCCCCGGGGCGGCGGCGGCGGGCATCTGATGGGGATGTGACGCAAAGGTCTCGGGCACGCGGCCAAGATCAGCGACAAAAGTGCCGTTGCCCAGACTGCGGTTGCTGTTGGGGTTGGGTGCGCCCCAGACGTTGCGGGAAGAGATTTGTCCCGGTGGTGGTCCCCAAGAAAATCGAGGTTCGGGTTGTCGAGCTTCGCTATGTGCTGCCTGCCACGGCGGCTGCTGCTTCCCGTCTTGGGTGGCAGAGGGTCGGCCGTCCCCACCTGCCAGAGGGTAGCCACTGCGGGGGGCTTCGTTGGCTGGCACCCTCCGGGGGCCGTTGCTGGGTTTATCGGTGCTGGTGTTTGCTCCGTCCGCGTCTGGTGCTTGACGCGTCGAGCTCACTTCGCTCTCGGCGGGCTTGCCGTCTTGCGAGGACGCCTGTGGTTGGCCCTGGCCTGCAACCTGGGGGGCTGGGTTGCCAGACGAGGAAGGCGCGGGTGGAGCCGCTGCAGACGAAGCCGCGCCCTCTCGCGCAGCAGCCTGCTTCGCACTCCTGCTCTCGGGCGCGGGTCCCAGGGCAGCGAGCTTGGCCGCAATCCTCTTCTGCTTTTCAGCCTCCGCCTTGGCCTCCTCCTCGGCCTTGCGCTGCCGGGCAAGCTGCAGCTTCTCGGCCATGAGCTTCTTCTGGAGCTCGTACTCGTCCTCAATCTGGCGCTGGGGATGTTGGTTTGCAGGTGGCACCAAGGCAGGATCTTGAGGCCCGGGACCCTGATGCGGCACCGCCTGCGAGACGTGGGGCGACGTTCGGGCATGCCACGAGGGCCCGTGAGCTCCATATCGCGGGCCGGATGGCGAGAAGTTACGGGGTGACACCGGGCTGTCACTGGCAAGAGAGCCTCGCCGAGCATTGACGAGATCCGGTGGAGGCATCATCTGGTCGTGCGGCTTGTTCAGTCGTTGCATGTAGGTGCCGCTACCACCGCTCACATTAGACGACCCGCGCCGCCGGCCATATGGAGGCTCTTGCGGGCCTGGCCTGTTCGTCTGGAACGCCGGCGACGGCTCGGCAGGACCGTCGCCCTGAGATGGGCGCTGTAGCACGCTAGCAGGGTGTCTCTGGTAGACATCGCTTCTCGGTGCGCCCCTCCGGTCCGCAACAGGCTCGTAGCGGCCCGACTGCGAATTAAACAGCTCTCGGCTGTGGTTGACAGGACCACCAGACCTGCTGAAGTCATCTGCTGCGATCTCCTTGGCTGGGGGAGGCGTCATGCTCTTCGTTGGAGGGCCGTCCCGGACTGGCGGGCGGCCGAGGCCGTGAGGTGGGGCATTATCGAGGGGTGCTTTCTCGACGGGAGGCAGGGTGGCCCACGGCGACTTGACCGGCGCAGGCGGCGGGGGCGGCCTCGCAACCAGTGTTGGCTTCTCCGGGGCGCCTTTGAGGACAAGCCCCTTGCCAGACCCAAGGACGCTGACCCCCGGCTTGGTGGAAGGCGATGCGCTAGGTGCGGGGGATTTCGGCTTGTCCAAGACCTTTTCCTTCGGGGGCGGCGCCGTCGTGGGAGCTTGCGCCGGGGTGGCCTCGGCTGGCTTCGGGCTCTCTGCCGGCTCGTCGACCTGGGGGATCGTGACCTTGGTGCCGTCGTTCCACTGAATCTCGCCGGGGACCCAATCCTCGTCATCGTCATCGATATCGGCCCAGTTATTTTGACCCGCAGCGTCGCTACCGGGAGCCAGCCGATCGGTCATGTGGATTCCGTACTTCTTCAACTCCTCGTCGGTGAACTTCTTAGGCTCAGGCGGGGGTGGAGCTGTGCCAGATAATGTTAGCTTGCGACTGGGGGGTGTGTGTTGGCGTCCTAGGGCCCCATCCCGAGAACCTACGTCGGTTCTTGTTCCAGACTGCGCTAGGGTCTGGCGCCCCCGCAGCCTTGGCTCCGGCGCCTCCAGATCCTTTGCTCCCATCGCGCGAGACGCCGAGCTTCGCAACTAGTCGAGGTCGTGCCGCCGAAGAGGCGCCGCTGGCCGACTGTCCAGTCGCAAGAGTAGATGTTGAGGATGGCTTGTCCAGGGCCTTGGATGTGGCGCCAGCTGTAGTGGGGGCTTTGCTTCCGAGGAAGGTCCTGTTGACGGACACGGACTTGAACGTGGCCGGTTTCTTTATGGCGGACGAGCTTCGGCTATGTGACTTGTCGCCATCTTTGGAAGCAGTGCCGTCGAGCTTAGACGCCTCGGTGTCAGAACCTCCACTAATGCTGACCTCAGCTGAGTTTACCAAATCATCAACGATGTCGGAGAGCTGCTTGTTGCCAATCTCGTCCGAGGAAGCGGCGCCGTTTACGCGAGGCTGCTTGGGGTCGACATCTTGAGAGTCGGCGCTTATGGTGATGGTCTGTGGGCGCATTCGATTAGCAGTGTGGTCGGCAGCGGGCATCACGGCGGCCGGGGCGCGACTGTCGCGGGGGCCCGGGGCAGGCTACGCGCATCGCCGTGTACAAAGACCAGGTCGGGCCGCGGCCCCGGGAGGCTCCGAAGGGGAACGACGACAACAAACGTACTGGCTCGGCAGAAGTGGAGGCAGCATCGACGGGTTTCGACAGACTGGCCTCAGCAGCCATCATCCGTTACGCGGGCCGGGGCTCGGGTGTGGGGGGAGGACGATGACCTCTGCAGCGGCTGCTCGAGTCACCCTGTTTGCGTGGCGATTGAGGCGTGCAGTACCGTGCGTCGTGGCCTCGAAATTTTGCGATGGCTGCTGCTGCAGAACCTTGTCCGGGCCAATGATGTCGGGCGCCAACGCCTAGGCTGGGAGAGTAATGCGGGGAGGTAAGAGCTGCGCCGAGTCTCGTTCGCAGGCCGATGCCGAAGAGGTGGTGAAAATGTAGTCGTTCCCTTCCGTGGAGGGGGGGCGCTTGGGCGGAATGGGAGGAGGAGGAGGGGGATAAGGAAAATGCTCAAGACAGGCAGCACGGTTGGTGGTGTCGAGTCCCGTCGCTCGGACGAGACTGACGGTCAAAGTTGGGAATTTTTGAGCGTGCTCACCAGCCCCATGCCGCTTTGGGTTTAGCGCCTCCTCTAGCGCACCTGCTGTTTCTGTTTCCAGCGCGCCCTGCTTGGACAACCCCCCCC
>PYSQ01000360.1:0-25490 GCA_003049435.1 Nakataea oryzae
CCTCTTCACTATATGAGCGAGGCTGTCTTGCTCTGCTGTTGGAGGAGGGACTGGATGAACTGCAACACTCCCGCTCCCCCATCTCAGGCGACGACCATGCTGATCCACATCGCGACCGGCCTCAAGAGGCGCGAGCTGGAGTGGCTCCTGGACGAGCTGCACGAGACGCTCAAGAACCTCAAGCACGGGCTCGAGGACTGCTACGCCCTGCTGGCGCCCATCGACCAGGGCTCCACCCTCGTCGTCAGCACCCCGCGCAACGAGGCCGTCAAGGGCCACATCACGCGCGTGGGCACCCGCATCGTCAAGGGCACCCTGTCGCTGAGGCTGCGCACCATGCCGTCGCAGACGCTCGCGCTCGACCCGAGCCACCCCATCCACCTCGCGCCCCTGACGCAGCTGCACTCGCTCCTGACCGACGCCCTCGACGTGCTCACCCAGACCCTCGCCCACCTGCCGGCCGCCGCGCCCGCCGGCGAGCGGCTCTCGGTGAGCTCGCCCAACCCGGGCGCCGCCGCCTTCGTCTCGGCCCAGCTCCGCCTCCTCTCCGCCTCGCTGGCCGAGGCCTCGGCCGTGCTCAAGGGCCCGCCCGCCAGCACGGGCACCGACCCGGCCTGGACCACCCTCTCGGCCGCGCCCTCGCACTTCCTTCCGCCCCCCGCGCCCCCGCCGTCCCACAACCCCCTCCAGAGCCTGCAGTCGTCCCTGCCCTTTGGCGGCGACCACAATGGCGGCGGCGCCTCCTCGAACCCCCACCACCACCACCAAGGGTCGGACGTGGCGGCGGCCCTGCAGAACGTGTCCGTCTACTTTGGCATCCAGGAGTCGGCCCTGGTGCTCTGGGTGCGCGCCCTCGAGCCCGCCGACGCCCCCGTCAGCGTCGGCATGAAGTTCGCCCTCGCCATCGGCACGGCCCGCCGCCTCGAGCACGACGAGAGC
This sequence comes from Nakataea oryzae, assembly GCA_003049435.1. Taxonomy (NCBI): domain Eukaryota; kingdom Fungi; phylum Ascomycota; class Sordariomycetes; order Magnaporthales; family Magnaporthaceae; genus Nakataea; species Nakataea oryzae. Next base: position 940 of record PYSQ01000360.1, read on the forward strand.
GAGCGCGTCTTTGGCTACTGCTGCGCCGGGCTTGACGGCCGCCCCGCCGTCCATGGCGCGGGCAGATCCCACGGCCCGGGCTCGCCGAGGTCTCTGAAGAGGACCATGTCTCAGCAGCCTCTCGGCGGTGGCGCTGGCAGCGACGGCGGTGCCAAGAAGGGCCCCGTCCAGGTCTATGTTCGCGAGAAGATCCGTGTCGAGAGCGCGGACCCCAGCCTGCTATCGCTGTCGGCCAAGCTGGGCGCACTAAATAATACGCTGAGTATGGCTAGGCGCAATTTGGCCGCCGTGATGGGCGAGGAGATGGAGGAATGAGGAATATCACATGAGCCGGAGTAAGGAGTATTGCGAACCCAGGAGTAACTCAAGATGGCGTTTTCCATTCTAGAGCGAATATGCTGTATCATGATCAGATATTTAACAGATGCACCTAGCGGCCTGACCATAAAACGAGAGTATATGAAAAGAAATTGAAGAAAGCTTGGTACATGAGACAGGAAATTACGTAAACGTAACAAGGTTCCCACAAAGATGTTCCGAGTTGGAGTAACAATTTTAAAGATAATCTCCAGACGCAGACAGTGCTTTCAAGGTGCCACCATGCCAAAAGTCAGTGGTCGTCTAGACTCGAGCAGCTCTGACCCCAGGTCTAAGCCACCGGAGACCAGGGCATGGCGACGAGGATGCGCGACTTCATGTTCTGGATTAGCGGCACCGTCTTGTGGACCGTTTCGCTCCAGCCCTGGATGCTCCAGCTCTTCTCGCGCGTGATCTTGCGCTGCTCCAGGTCCGCAAACTGCCATAGGTGGTGGACCGTGTTAAGCTCGCCAATCTGAACGAACCAGGCGCCCACGCCCTCCATGACCTCGCGGCGGGCCTTGAGCCCCCGCCTCCAGTGCGTCTCCCACTCGAGAAGGTTGCCCGGGTGCAGCGTATACGACCGCAGCTCAAAAATGCCGCCGAGGTGTCGCGGGGGCGTTGTCGGCCAGAAAGAAAACTCCTGCATCAGCGACGAGTTGTTGGACCTGATGAGTGACTTGAGCTTCTTGTCAAACCCGGGGAACTCAGGGTGCCGCGAGATGGTGTTCAGAGAGGCGTGGTAACCAGTGTACCGCTGGTACTCCCAAATATGAACTGGAATAGACAGAGCCGTGTCAGATGCGGGGATCATAGTCTATAAAGCACACGACGCAGCAGCAAAGCGGCAGGCTTACCAAAAGTATTGCAGTCCCCAACTTCGGTGCACCAGCTGCCCACCAGATGGACCTTATTCTCGGGATCGGCGGCTATGCGAGGGTACCACTTGCCGACCAGGTCGATGTACTCGTCCGTCTTGTCGTGCTTGACTTCGTGGAATACGATGGAATGAACGTACTTGCCGCGCGCGAGGACCTGGCTGAAGCTGGCCTCGATCTGGGCGTCCATCTCGCGGCCCTCCTTGGTGCCGTAGATCAGGCTCGTTAGCGGGCCGAGCTTGCGCGCCGGCTCCTGCGATGACGTCTCGGCCGCTTGCCCTTTGGCGGTGCTGAGTGAGCCCAGGCCCTGGACGGTGCCGGGGATGAAGCTGTCCACGACGGAGCCGCCGTCGCCTTCCTTGGTGGCCGACGACGAGGTAGAAGAAGAAGGGGCGGGGGAGGACTTGGGAGTGGACAAACTGGCATCGCGCTGCTTCTGCGCCTCTAGGAGCTGCGTCCGGAACGCCTTCTGCTTTTCCGCGAATGCTGCCTGCTGGTCGGGTTCGATATCGGCCAGGGATGGCGTGCGCTGTTGCTTGCGAGCCACGGTAGTCGTCGCGAAGGCCCGGGCCCCGCGCAGCGGGGCAGCCGCCTCCCGGAGAACGCGGCGTGAGAGCATGGTGGGCGACAGGTATAGATGTTGATGTGGTGGTTGGACGAGAGAGGTATCAGACACCTGGACGGCGACTTTCAGAGCACCTGCTCACACGTTCGACTGAAGGACAAGGTCGCCCGAAGTGGCTCGGGCGGCCTTTCCGTAGCACGTGGAACGAGCCGAGGTTTGCGTGTAGTCGGACAAATTGAGCCCGTGTGCCTCGAAGTTGTCCCAGCACGAGATATGGCCTGGGGGATAACCGGAGAATGGCCGGGCGCTGACTGGTGGGCTTGCGGTTTGCGGGTGTGCGCGTGGGTGTGCGTGGCGCGATCGGTGGCAGGCGAGCAGGCAGTCAGGCAGTAGCAGAAGACGTCCGGGCGGGTAAGCAGGCTCCTATGAGTGGTGTGGGCGGTAGTAGCAATGAGCAAAAGCAGCAGCAGCAGCGATGCACAGCACAGCCAGCAAGGTTGGGTAGCAGTCAGCCGGAAGCAGCAGCAGCAGCCGCAGGGTGCAACGCGGTATCTCGGCGTGACCTGCAGTCTGGGGAGACGAGAACGGCAGGCTGGCAACTCGCACGTCCGCAGCGCACGACACGGCACTAGCAACGGCGAGGGAAAGGCCGCGGCAAGTAGGCTATGGCGAGGAGGGGTGGGAAACGCAGACAAGGGCGACGGCGAGATGGAGGGTGAGGCTGGTGGCTAATTGGATGGATGGTATTGGGGAGAAGTTGGGAATCCGGGACGAGTTAAATGCAGCGTGAAAGCACCCCGCACTTGACTGCGGTTAGGGGGTGGTGGTCGAGAGCTCGGGAGGCGAGCTTGGAGGGAAGATGGTTGCAGGCACAAAAGAGCCGGTGAGGGTCAGGCAGAAAGGGGACGGCCCCAGGGCGCCCCCCCTCGCCCAGGCTGGCTCCAGCAGCGGGAGCTCAGCTTTGCATGAGCGCAGATTGGCCGGCCCTGGCGCCAGCTTCATTGAGTTTGCGGGGAAGTCGGGTGACATCACCCTGCTCCCTGTGCCAGCTGGGTGGAGCCCGCCAGCCGGCAGAAACAGCTCTGGGCCGACTTGCCTGGCTCCCTGGCGCCCGCCCCGCCGTGCAGGTGCACGTGCCACGGCACGCCTCCCAGGAAATCCAGCGCCCGGGGCAGTGCAGGCCTGAGGCAGCAATCTCGGCTCCGGACGGCCCCATTGCGAAAAAGACTCGTTTGGTTTGGCGGCGGAAAAGACGACGACAAGGGAAGCTCCAGTCCAGCTCAACGCCATCGCCTCCAATCCCGCCTTTCCACACCCGACCAAACACCCCTCGCAGCCGTCAATCGAACCGTCAACATGTCTTGGCTCGGAGTTGTCGTCCCCAAGAAGTTCCCCACGCCAGTCCGTACGTCAATTGCCGCCGCCCGACTGCCGCCCGTTGACCACCACCCACCCCGAGCCTCTCCCGAACGAGCCCGCTAACCAATTCTGCGTACAGTGAAGCCGATGGCGCCCTTCTTCGCTGCCGGTATGTGATTGCCCATGTCCGACTCGGTCTCGAGCAATCAGCGCGTCGCCCCCGCACCTGGTGCTTGCTGGGACGCTTGGTGGACCTCTCGACGGACGATTATCGGCGCTCCGGTTCTGACACGCTGCAAACAGGGCTGGTCATCGCCTACGGCATCAACAGCGCACAGAACGCCATGATGAAGAGTAAGCTGCACAAGCCAGAGCCCCTGGCCCACCGACTGGCCCGCTGACACGCTTCCGCAGGCGACGAGTGGAAGAACGACCCCAGGAACAAGGGCGCGAAGCACTAGATGCGAGCAAGGCAACCGACTCCGAGGCGACATGATGTTATTACGGCACGGCTTGAACCCCGCGGGACTCAGCGCGCCTTGAAACCGCTTAGAATTTGGCGCAATTGTATCATAGAGGCCGAGACAAGGGAAACGATGCATCGACGTTTGTCGTGAACGACACCGCTACCAGCTACTCTACAGACGTGATTGTTATGGTGCCTGGGGGCTGCCCAATCTATCTGGCTGTCTGCGGCTGGCTCTGGGACTTGTGAAACGCAACAGTGTGGTTGAAAACGAAAACCTTCCGTCGCCCTGTTGTTTTGTACTCTTCTTTGAATCACCAAGGCATGATGTGATGTCACGGTAGCTCAATCTTTACATTTCTTCGGTTTTTTTTCTGTCAATAACCAGGGCGAAGGTTCCGAAGGAGTCTGGATAGCGATGTAGAGAGGGCATAGTAACTTCCATCGCGGCTCTGGTTTTATCGCAGCGACATGCTCTGTCGTTGGGCTTCCCTAAGCCAATGATATAGGAGGTATCACCATCCGAAAAACTAGCACGTATGCGACACGATAGAAAGGGGTTGCGGGTGGCGCATTCCTTATTAGCGGCTCTGTCTGGACCTTCTTTCGTAGGACTGTTGCGACGATCGTCCCGAGACATCAGAAGCCTCGGCAAGTTATTTTTTTTTTATAAAAAAATAAAAAGATCAGGATTCAGTGGCGCTAGCCTTCCATGCTAATCGCCATAATCTTTGCCCAGATTCAAATCTCCTTTTTCCGTTATGAGTCTTTCGCCGAGGGTGGATAGTTGTCTTTGCAAGGGCGTATCAAATGGTTGGCCTGGGTGGAGCTGACAAATGGGGGTGCGCTGTTCCAGAATCTTGGGATAACAAGCTCATACAACCGCTTCTTTGGTTGCTCGACGATGCGCATCGCATTTCCGTGTCTGAGACCCGGAATATTGCGCCTCAGTAGCAGAATCATCCCCGGAGCGCCAGCTGTCCCGATCACCAGGCGGGCTTGCGGAACGATGGCATCGGCCGGCAGCCAAGACAAAGTGCCCGGGGCCGATCCCGGGGCTGCCACCAAGAAGCAGCCCGCGGCGGCGAAGCCGGCAAAGAAGGAGGTCAAGATATTGATGCTTCACGGTGAGCCAAAAATTCCCCGGGTCCCACCAACTGCTGGGGGAGAGGGGAGCGGTGAGACGATGGACGCGGCAGACGACGGGCAAACCAACCCCACCACCCAAAAGCTGACCCTCAAAAACCAACAACCCTCCCCTCTCCAGGCTTCACCCAGTCCGGCCCGCTCTTCCACGCAAAGACGCGCGCGCTGGAGAAGCTGCTGGTCAAGACCCTGGCGCCCTGGAACCTGGTCCCCGTGCTGCACTACCCGACGGCGCCGAACCGGCTGCGGGCGGCCGACATACCGGGCTACTCGGGCGGCGCCGGCGACGCCGACGACGACGACCCGCGCGCGCAGGACTCGTGGGCCTGGTTCCGCCGCGACGAGGCCGCGGGCTCGTACCGCCAGCTGGCCGAGGGCATGCGCGCCGTCGCGGCCGCCATCCGCGGCGCCGGTGCCGGCGGGGTCGACGGCGTCGTCGGCTTCAGCCAGGGCGGCGCCGTGGCGGCCATGGTGGCGGCCGCGCTCGAGCCCGGCCGGCCCCTGCCCGCCGGCGAGGACCGGTCGTGGGCCGCGGAGCTGCGCGAGGCCAACGGCGGGCGCCCTCTGCGGTTCGCCGTCGTGTACAGCGGGTTCCTGGCGGTGCCGCCCGAGCTGGCGTGGCTGAGCGAGCCGCCCGTGGCGACGCCGACGCTGCACTTCATCGGCAGCCTCGACACCGTCGTGGACGAGTCGCGCAGCCGGGCCCTGGTTGCGCGCTGCGTCGACCCGGTCGTGGTCGAGCACCCGGGCGCCCACTACGTGCCCATCAGCAAGGAGTGGGCCATGCCGCTGCTGGGCTTCGTCAAGAAGCGGTGCGTTGACGATGAGGTGGCCATGGAGGCCAATCTGTAGACAAGACTAGAGGACTGTTGCCGGAGAATAGAACTGGAACGAGGTCCTTGTGGACTGTAGAGGCTGGTCGGATCTGTACACATCACAGAATAGACGATAGAAAGAACCCCCCGGAACCGCCATGGACTATTCCCCCATGGGCCTCGTAGCCCACCGTTACCAAGGGGAGAGGCTGAATCCAGCCATTCGTTGCGCAAGAAACAAATGTTTCTATACCGTCCCCAAAAATCGTCAAGGGGTCAACCAAGTTCTAATAGAATCATACAATTACGTCCATCTTGTATTTCGTTTTTTTTTCAGGCCGTGGAACACCAATGATTCTCGCCGTAATGCGAGAGAGAGAGAGAGAGGGGGGGAGAAAACAAGGCCCAGGCCCGTCTATTTAGCCCATGACCCCGACTTTCCTCAACCATTTCCCGATGCGGTCATCCTCGCGGAAACCGATTGCCATGCTGGCTCTGGCGATCCCGTGATATCCGTCGATTCCCACAGTAGAACCCTTCTACTTCACCCGTGTCGCTTGACCCTTGCCCTTGCTGCTGTCCTTGCCGGCGCCGGGCTGGATCCGCGCCATCATCTCCTCCTTGGTAATCAGGTGGTCAATGCGCTCGAGCAGGCCCAAGAGCGAGCGCATGTTGGAGCTCCACTCGTTGAGAACGTCGTCGGCATCGCGGGGACGGGCGAAGCTGACAACGCGGGCGGGACGGTCGATCTTTGCGTAGACCGTCTTGGACGTGACCAGGTCGCTGATGTACTTCTCCGTCTCGTCCTCGGTCAGGTCCAGCAGCTGCGTGAGCCGGCCCATCTCGACGCGCGTGTAGTAGCGCGCCACGACCCGCACGTTGTGCTCAATGACGCGCTTGCGCAGGTCTGCCCACCGCCGCTGTGGCTTGGGCACAGCCGCCGCGTCCTTGGCCAGCGACGTCTTGAGGGTCGGGGGCGCCTCTGCGTCAAACACATCTGTCGAGCACAGGTGTGGGCCGAAAGTCTTGGCCACCTCGGGCCAACGCATCAGCTCGTGTACCGTGAAGAGCTTGAGAAGCTCCGCGTCCAGAGGCACCTGAGAGTTGCGTGTGTCGCGGTGGATCCTGTGCAGGAGGTCGTGCTGCTCATTGTCGTGAGGGGCGAGGATGATAAAGTAGATGATGCGTTGGAGTACCTGCACCAGACAAGTTAGTCAGCCAACTTTCGCCCCATCAATCTTCAATCTCGCTGGTCTTCAGGGACAGGGCGGAGCGCATCTCCCATCGGGACGTACGGGGCGGAGTTTGGCGGGGTCCTCCTCGACCGCCTCGGTATCCAGAACCTGTCTGTAATGCTTGCAGACATCGAGGTACTTGTCGTCATGCTGCGCGAGAACAATTTGCTGCTCGTAGTAGCGCAGCTTGAGGTCCGTGGTGTCGTCTTCCTTAACCTCGGGCACCGTCTCGCCCCTCTTCTCCTTCTTCTCCCTGTCCTTACGTTCCTTCTCAAGCTGCTCTGGCGTCTTCTTGGGCTTCCGTGCCAGGTACTTGGTGCTGATCTTTCTGCTCAGGATGCCGGCCTGGCCCCAATCACCCGTCTCGATGCAGAGGGCGACTTGGTCCAGAATGAACTGGGTCTTTTCCCTGCGGTCCATAGACCCAAACGTCTCGACCTGCAGCTCGCACAGGATGTCGGTTGCGGCCTTGAGGTCCCCTTGCTCCTTCTTGATGTCCGACAGGATCTTGGTCACGCGTGCGCGCTCAACCTCGACAAAGATCTTGCCCTCGGTCACCGTCCGCAACGTCTCGATGACGGACAGCTTGGTGTCAAGGTTTGGGGTGGCGTCCAGGAAGCCCATAACGGTCTGCACCATCTTGGTTATGGCCTGCTTCAGCTGGCTGTGCTTCTTTGACAGCAGCAGAACCTGGTCGTTGAGTGTGCTCCATTCTCCCGCGTCCTTGCATAGCGTAACGATGGCAACAAGCACTCGTGATGTGGTGGTAAGGTCCGAGGCCTAGACGCGGCACGGCGGGGAGGGGACATAGTCAGCTTCAGATCAGACCGGTCGCTGGTGCTGTGCGCAGGCAGGCGCTGGGCAACCAACCTGGCGGGCGAGCTTCTCGAGCCCGCTAAGCTTCTCGATCGCCGCTGTGAGGTCCGACTTGGCGAGCTTCTCCGCCTCCGGGACCAGCTTGTCGGCCTCCTTGGAGAAGTCCTTCTCCGGCTTCAGCGCGGCGTCCGCCATTCTGGGCGTCTGGGAGGGGTGGTTTGGGGTCGCGGGGTGTGGCGGGTGCGCTCGGGTTCGTGGAAAGCAGCGAGGCGCCTGGGAGTGTGTGGTGGGTGGTGGGTGGTGGTGCTGGTTTCCTGGTTTGCCTGGTTGCTGGCCTCGCTTGCAGTCCCTGCCGTCTGCGGAGGTTGGCGGGAAGCAGCCTCGCAGGCAGAGAGCCACTTGCGTGGATGCATGGTTAAGTGGGGCGTAGGCCCGAGCTCCCACGGATCCTCTCCACTTTACTCTCTTGCAAACGGGAAGATTCCACGTGACAACCTACAGCTTTATCAAGCGATGGCGGTTGATGAGCTTGGTGCCGCATTCGGACCAATTGCTCTTGCGCAATGAAACATCATTCTTCTATTTTGGGCTATGTCACAGGGTAATATCTACCCAGTTGGGCACGGTCGTGCAAAAGATTTTGCATTTGTATTTGCATCAGTCTTCTTCCGCCTTTAATCATGCTACTATCACAATCAGGGGCCTGGGGCTATCAGCCCGGGATTGTTACGTTGGCTCACCACTTGTCCGTCTCTACGAGAGTGGATCGCAGTGGCCGAGCACATTTCGCCCTGTTTTCAGCTGGCCACGTGCCCTTTGACCGTGATCCTGCAATCTGCATTTTTCGAGATTGGATTGCAGAGCATAGTCTAATTGAAGGCTTCTCCAACAGCGATTATCTCGCTGTGGGTATCGAGTAGAGATATCTAGGCCTGGCTGTCGGGTAGGCTGGATGTGGGGGATGGAGAAATGTGGGACAATTCCGTAGGGGGTTATTTTTATGCCTCGGGCTAATCTTCACACTCACGAGCCCTGCACACGATAACTGATGGTGTGTGAGCTTCGTTTTCAGCTGGCAATATTCGCACGAATTGTTTGTCAATCTTGCACATGGAACCAAAAATGTGGGAACCTAATCATTAACTGATGAAAGTAGAACCAAGCCTATAACTCCGCGAACTCCAAAATGCGCCATGGATGGAAATGTCATAACCCGTTTCCTGCTTTTCCCCCCCAAGCCCCATACCGAAAGTTAAAGAAAGACCTCAACGCCTACATTGCAACAGTATGCGAGAAAGTAAAAGAGAGAGAGAGAGAGCGAGCAGCAAACAGATGCAGCAGTTACTTAGCGGCCACCGCCGAAGAGACCGCCGAAGAAGTTGGTGACGGTACGGAAGGCATTCTTGAAGAAGTCCTTGATGCCGCGGGCCTGGAGCTGCTCGTTGCGGGCGGCAAGGCGGGGAGGCAGAGGGCGAGCGACAGGCGGCTGCTTCTGCTGCTGCTGGGCAGCAATGGCCTTCAACTGCTCGATCTGCTGGCTGAGGGCGTTGATCTCGGCCTGGGTCGGCATGCCGTCGGCGGCGGTGCGGCGCTGGAGGTGGTCGTCAGCGAATGCGCGGGCCGAGAGCTCGCTGATCTGGTCGGCCAGGGCGTCGATTTCGGCGCGGCTGGGCATGTCTTCCTCGGCGGCATCGCGGCGGGCGACGCGGGGGCTGCCGGCGGCGATCTGGCGGGCGAGCTCGTCGATCTCGGCCTGGCTGGGCCCGGTGCTGCGGGCCTGGACGTTCTTGTTGCCGGCCTCGATGGCGGCGGCAAGGTCGGTGATCTGCTTGATCTGCTGGGCCAGGTCGGCGGGCTGCTGGCTGCGGGCCTGGACGGCCGGCGCCGCCTGCTGCTGCGCGGCCTCGATGGCGGCGGCGAGGTCAGTGATCTGCTTGATCTCCTGGGAGAGCTTGGCGTCAGTAGCGACAACGGTGGTGGCGCCAAAGGCAGCCAGGGCGAACGCGATGGACTTGAACATGTGCATCTTGTTAGCGGGTGTGTGGTTGTTGGGAGGGTGTTGGGAGCAGGGTGTTGGTGGCTTGTGTGGCTGCTGCTGTTGGTGGTGGTGATGGCTGTCTTGCAAGCGGAGGAACTGTTGCAGATGTGGAGGATGTAGAAACTGTGATGAAAAGGCTGTGTTGTGGATGTGATGATGGTCTCTAATCCGATCGGTTCATTGAGTCCGAGGTGCCAGCTATATATCTTCCCATGGCGTTGTGCCTGATGCCATATTTTACAATTCTGGAACGGGCCTGTCGGCTCTGAAGATGCCGGTACAGTAAAACGGGCGGAAGACAGACGCGCCCATTACAGTCAGGTGTGAATGGGTGGACCACCCGCGGGGGTAAGGCGCGTAGCTCCCAGAGGCAAGGCGCTGCCTCCGCAGTGCTGGGCCGCTGGGGCTGGTATTGCTGAGCCGTCGAAGGAAGGCTCAGCAGCAAAAGCCCGCCCGTGCCGGCCGGCGCATGACGCAAGAAGCTGCAGGGCCCTAAGCTCTTACTATGGTCGCAGGTACAGGGCCGTCAAAGTAAGGATGCTCTCAATGGCCTGTTGCTCAGTCCTGTGCCGCCTTGGGGAAAAAAAAAAGAGTGGGCGGGAACGAGTGCCGGCGCTGCAGCAGATTCGTGGGCGCCACGGCGCGTACTCAGCAGTGGGGTCTAGTAGCGGCAAGGGGCGCGTTGGAGGGATGGCTGTGCCTCAATTTTACGGGTGCGGAATCGAGTCTGACATCAGATCCTACCGCAGGCCGCCAGGCCGCAATCCGGCTGGCTGCTTGGTTTCAAGAACCATCGCCGGCCAGTGTCTTTTGAGCAGGCGCTGCCGGGCTCTCGGGACGACGCATCAATCTAGGTGCACAGGCTCATTTCGCAGGACTGTTGAATTGCATTCCGTCAGATTGGATCTTGGTGGGAGCCGCGTTAATCAGCGGCTGGCCTCTGGCAAGCGCGACGGCACTTGGCCCTGGCCGTGGGGCAATCACACTGCGGGTGGATCCCTGGCTGTGTCGTAGTCGGGATCGCTAGGCGGGACGGCCTCAATTGGGCCTGCAAGGGTATCCCTATTCTTGGCAGGGCCGCTAAGCGCAGCAAAGACCGATTGCGCCTTGTGCGGCTCCCGTCGAGTCCCCACCCCCAAAGCCCCTGTCGCGCTGCGCTGCCAACGCCTCGGCCTTCAAAACAGGACGCTCTTGATTGATGTCAGATTGCGGAAAATAGGATTTACTCGCTAATCGCCGCTGTCTAGAGAGACTTGCCGGCAAAGCTCTTGCCAAACGAATCCCGAAAATGGGCGCCACCAATAGGGAACCCAGAACGGGCCTTGTTGGTCGGGCGTCGCAGCCCTATGGACTGCTAACAGGGGTAAGGGGGAAAATAGAACACCTTAATAACCTATGTATGCCGCCAGATCATATCGAAATCGCATGTGCTCCAAACTTGCAGGTCGGCGGCGTCCCTCGGGGATTTCGAGGGCGCTACATACGCCCTGTGGCTTCGCTTGCGACGTTTCTCGCCGGCCTCCGCAACCAGGGGTGTCGGAAATGGCAGGCCAGCCCCAGGAGCTAAAGTCAGCCTCATGAGCTTCGGCCCCAACTGATGTGCTAACAACGGCCAGCTTTGAGCTGGTTTCCCAGATCCAGATGGGCTCCCCGGTGGTGATTGGGCCGTCTGGCGAGGTCTTGGCGAGTTTTGGATCACGTTGAAAGGGGGCCTGAACCACGCATCGACCTCGTCGTAGGCCGCGTTCGAGGAAGGGGAGATGGTATGTGTATTTAATGTGTCATGCTGGTTCCAAGGAGGGAAGAGGTCGAGAGAACGCTTGTTGTCCAACTCTGCTATAGCCATCTTCACTCGAGGAGCTTTTTGCCTTGTCTGTTGGCTATCTATCGCTGCCAAGTCCCGTACTCTCGCTCCTTCTAGCCCAGAGACAAACTCACCAAAATGACTGTCCGATTTCCGACCATCCTCCTGCCAGTCATGCTGCTGGCGGGGCTCGTCTCTGCTCAAGTCGGCACCATGTGCAGGAACCAAACGTACGCTGCTGCCATGCGCCTCGATCTCAACGAGAATTTCCCACAGCCTGTGCTGACCTTGTCACTTTGTTCTTGCTCGCCAGGCCGTTCCTAAACTGCGGAGCCAACGTCGTCAAGACTGCGGGCGTTACCTGCGAGACCTACACGGCGTCGTCCCTCAAGACGCCCTGCATCTGCAGCACACTCAGCCTCCACTACAGGTGAGTGGGAGGCCAGACGAGCGCGGCATGCAAGCCTCGGGCGGGACTGACCGGGGACTGCAAAATGATGAAAACAGCTGCTACACAAGCCTGTGCCCCTCGGACAACCTCAACGACGTCTACAAGTCCCAGTTCAACAGCATGAAATGCCCCAATGCGCCGCCCCTCAAGACCGGCGGCGGCGGCGGCTCTTCGCCCACTACACCAGCGGTCGGCGCGGCTACAACCACAGGCGCCGCTGCGGCCGGCTCCCAGGCCCCAGGGAACTCTCCGACATCGGCCGGCTCGGCCGCGAACGGGGGCGGCGCTTCTAAGAACGCGGCCGTCGGCGGTATGCATGCTGGAGCGGCTGTGGACGTACTACTTTCTGCCGGAGGCCTGGCAGGATTCGCTGCTGTGATTTTTGGAATCGTGGCGTGAAAAGACGAGACGGAAGCAAAAAGAAAATATGTATGGGATAGATATATGTTGCGTGGGGAAAAGACCCGAGAGCTCGGGGTATTGCATGCTGTCTCAAAGCGTTTGCGAGATGCAAGTATATTGCGGTGGCACGGGGCTGAACGCCTTTGACGTAGTCACAGAGACACGAACATGCGTAATACCTGTCCCCAACCTAGCTAGGATTTGGATTCTCATTTGGGAAAGAAGGCAACTAGAGAATCGAAACGCACACCGCACGATTTACTTGGAAAGGCTTACTTCTGGGGCTAGATGAGGACAAAATAAAGATCATTTCGTTTCAAAACTGCCAATTTCCTGAGGAACAATGCACCCTTGGCGCCAGTACACTGCCTCTCGCTCCACGACCAGGCAACCCGAATCTCTCAATCTTGACTTCGACTGACTATCGGTCAAAAAGAACAGGCATTCTGTTTAACAGGTATTCTCGCAACCCTCGATGAATCGATTGATAGTCATCAGTGAGTCTTTGGTGACCGATGGCCTCGTCCGGGCCAGGGCCTTGCGGAAGTGCGAGCTGTTGATCACCCTGAGTGGCGGCTCTTCTTCCTTCTCCTCATTCTGCTTTTCCTTGGCTGCCGAGTCGATCTCGCGCTGCGCCGCCATGGCCGCCTGGATGCACAGCGTGCGCAGGTCGGACCCCGAGAAGCCGTCGGTCGCGGCCGCGAGGCGGTCCAATTCGACATCGGCCGCGACCTTCTCCTCGCGCAGGTAGATCTCGAGGATGGCGCGGCGGTCGGCGAGGCGCGGCATGGGGATGTGCAGCATGTGCGGCAGGCGGCGGCAGACGGCGTCGTCGAGGTCGGCGGGCCGGTTGGTGGCGATGAGCAGGAAGGGCGCCTGGCCCTTGCGGTCGTCCTGGACCAGGCCGTCCATCTCCGACAGGAACTGGCTCATGGCCTTGCGCGTCCAGTTCTGGTCGCCCCTCCTGCGGCGCGCGAGCAGGGACTCGGCCTCGTCGATGAATATGATGCAGGGTGAGATGCGGCGCGCGAGCCCAAAGAGCCCCTTGATCAGCTCCTCCGTCTCGCCGACCCAGCACGACTGTATGTCGGCCGGCGTCGCCACGATCAGGTTCATGTTAGACTTGGCGGCCACCACACGGGCCAGGTGCGTCTTGCCCGTCCCCGGCGGACCGAACAGGACGCCGCCGTTGATGGCCTGCTTGGCAAGCAGTCCATGGGACTTGCGCACACGCAGCGAGAGCATCTGATCCAGGCCCGCCATTATATCGGGGTCAATGCGGATGCCATCTGCGGCTGCGGCCGTGGAATCTGCTGCAAGCATGTCAGCGAGGTTCCTGTTCCTGTGCTCGTTGCGTTGGAAGTGCTTACCAATATCCGCCACACAGGGCAACAGTAGCTTTTCATAATGTGTGCAGTCGTCCCTGATCTCGTCCACAAGCTTCTCGATCCGTGATTTCCCCTCTTTCTTCTTCTCGTCCTCGAAAGGCTTCTCGGGATTTCGGGACGCCTTGAAGATTCTTCCGGTCCGCCATACGCGAGCCATGATGTCATACACGTCCTTGGCTTCCAATGGCGGCGCACCCTCACGACACGCCCGCGCCAAGATATGCCTCACGACCTTGCTGACACTTGGACCATTCCACTTGGCAAGCAGCTGCCTGGCGTCGTCGCCCATTTTCTCTGGCAGCCCGTCCTGTTGGGCTTGCCCCGGCATCTGAGTGAACAGACTGTCTGCGATCGTGTCCTGGCCTGACTGCCGAAGAGCGCAGACAATCGCCCGGCGGAGTCGTAGCCATTGCGAACGCTTGCAGAGCCTATCCTTGGATCGATTCAGAGACTCGCTTGTCTGCTTGGTATGCCGTGGCGTGATGTTGAAGACGGTCTCCTTCTCGATCATCAAGCCTTGCCAAACCTGTGTTACGTGAGTCTTCATATCCGCCTGTTTGTGAGAGGACTCCGCCGTAGCAATGATGATAATCCTCTCTGTCGCATATTAGTATCCAGTTAGAATGCCATTGTCTGACAGTGGTTTCTATTGGCAACGGGTCACTTACGCTTTTCCCCCCTTTTGGCACTGATAGTCTCGTGCAGCCATTGGGAAAAGGTCTCGGCGTCGGTGGGAGAGGGTAGCGCTGTTTGGACGAGCAGGACAAGAGGTCTTTCAGCCCGCTTAGCCACTGTTGCTTCATTGTCTTCGACCATGGCCTCCTTGTTTTCGACCTTCGCACCTGCCAGCTTTTGCTCTACACCTCGGAGAATGGCCTCGCACCCCATGCGTCTGTCTTCCAGCCGACAGGATCCGGAGAAAACTTCTTCGAAAGCAAGCAGCGATTCCACCTCGTATTTCTTCGAGTCGATATCGAAATCCCAGAAGTGCAGGCAGAGGTCCTCAAGGCTCTGGAAGTCGAGGGAAATCAGGTCGGCTTTGAGATCGACCGCGATGCGGCGCGCCACGTGCTCAAGGAACTCGAGGGAACCGTCCCTCGGTGACTGCATCATGAAAGCGGCTGCCTCGGCCCATGCGTCTGATACCTTGGACGTGGCGGAGGCGGGTGGAGGCTGCATGGCGGCGGAGACGGTGTCCAGGATATCTTCGTAGACATCCCGGTGGAGCTCGTAACCGGAGAAGTTGCCAGACTCGTCTTCTTTGCTGGGAGGGCGCTCTTCCTTGTCGTCATCTGGCGTGAAGAAACGGATGCCTGGGGAGGCCCGGTCCATCTGGTCGAAGAGAAGGAAGTTGGTCTCAAGGAACCATGCGGGTAGCTCCAGCTTCAGAGGCTCTGAAGATGGTTTTTGGCCGTCGTTCTCATCGGTGTTGCTGTCTGCACTGGTGTTGTCTTCGTCGTTACCCCGGTCATTTTCGCCTTGGACTTCGTCAGTTTTCTCCCCATCGGTATCCTGATCGCTCTTGTCTTCGGGCCCGTCGCCATTGTTGTCGGTTTCTCTGCCTTCGATCTCGATGGTTTTCTCCTCGGCATTGCCTTTGTCCGCCTGGTTGCCAGGGGCCTCCTCGGAGACACCAGCGGCACCAGTCTCGCCAGCCTCAGAGGCAAGTCCGGGGTTTGCAGACTCGGCCGCGTTGCTGGAAGTCTTGTCGGAGGCGCCATCAGAGACCTCGCAGGCCTCGGAAGCGGCCCCAGAGCCTGATGGCTTGGCCTCACTTTCGGCAGCCTTGTCGCCTGGCACAACCTGCTCCGGGTCCGCCGGCACAGGCCTCCCGCACGTCACACACTTGGACTGAGCGGTGGGCACGGGATCCTGGGTGACGTCCTTGACGTCGGCATTGTCGCCAGCTGTCGCTGCCGAGGAGGCGTCTTTGGCAGCGTCAATAGGCTCGTCACAGAGACTTGGGGGGACAGAGGTATCGGGAGTGGGGTTGCCATCGCTGCTCGAGGAGGAGCCGTCCAGGCTGGTCGACATGTTTGCTTGCAGTGTTTAGGGGCTTTGGGTGTCACTTGTGAGTTGGGAACATGGGCGAGCAGTGATAATCAAGCATCTCATCGCTGATCTATATATGGGCGCCGCACCCAAGGAAGCAGGGAGCTAGTCGAGGTACTGCCTGTCCAGATGGGAGGCTGTTGGGTCGCTGCAAGCTCTCGGTGCCCGCATGACGATCTTGGTCGGGCTGGCACATCCATCACGGAGCAAATGGCACCGGGCGCGCCCACGTTGCTGCCTGGCGTACCCCAGCCGGTTGAGGCTCAATTGCTCAATTGAGTGCAGCGGTGGTGGGGAGGGAGGGAGGCAACTCAATTGAGTGTCGCAGGGATGGGAGCCCAGCCTCAGCCTGCCTGGACTGACACAAGCCTGACTCCCTCCATTGAGTGCATGCGCTGCCAAGAGCCCCACAAAACTGCCGCTCAGCGGGGGTTGGCGCCAACGACCGCCTGTGCTGCGTGGGTGTCGGTTGGTTGACATTCAGGCAACACATCCCACACGCCGCGCGTGCGTGCTGGCCCCTCCTCCTCCAAAATTAGGCAGAGGCCGCCAGCCAACGCGCTCCATGCAGGCTGTCTCTGCACACCGCGGTGCAAGGCGCTGCTTCTGCCAGAGCCAACCGCTGCGCCGCATGCACGTTTTGCTGGCAGATCCTTTCGCGCAACACCAGACGGGTCGCCTCTCCGAGTATCCCCCGGGTTCATGTTCACGCGCTCGCGGATACACGTCATTCACAAAAATCCCCGTCGGCCGAAGTTGTTGCACATGGGAACAAACCACGGCTCGCCTCACGAGGTACGACACTCTCCATCCCCGCACTCGGCATCAGCCAGTGGCTCGAGGCTCTCCACCAAGTGGCGACTCTACGATAGTCCTTTGTTGTGCCCCTTGATGCGGCGGCCACCACAAAGCTGCCATGGAATATGGCAAAGGTGATTCTTCACTCGCTTTCAGGCTCCTATATACCCAAGATTTTGGGACGATGTGCGTGTGCTGCTGCTGTTCTTCCCAACCGACCACTTCCAAGATGGCATCACCCCTTCCCAGGATGGCCCTCGGTCTCCTGAGTGTACCTCACAATACTCGCTTCTCAGCTCCTACATTCCCCCTGAGCGCCAATTACGAAGGATAACTGGCACAGCCGAGCCGCTGGGTCTTGTCGATATGATAGAGGCTGCAGGTACCGTAGCCATGGCCTTGAGCTCAAGCCTTCCTCTCGATATGGTCACAGCACCGGTTTCCAGAGTTGACTTCACGACTGGCGGCAGCTCATTTGCGAACTTCTCTTTCCCTACGACACCAAATGCCACTCGCAAGAATCACCGGCCTGTTACCGTGGACAACACACCATCAAGACCCTCTGCAGTGGCCTTTTTGACGTCGAGACCGTCAACAACATCTGTGCCGGCAACGATGGCGACACTGCCAATCGAGGCAGTCACACAAGTCTCCAGATCACTTGCTACCGACATCTTTGTGGTCACGCCTTCTGATGGCCCAAGTATTGATGGCTCCTCTTCTAGCAGCAGCAGCAGCAGCAGCAGCGACCTCGCAGAAAGTACTTCTGTCTAGGATTCCATCTTCACCACTCATGTCAATACCAAAACTACTGCTGCGGGAAGCCCCCCAGGTACTGGGCCACCGCTGCCACATACCTTCATATCTATTGCCACATCTAGTGATAGCGGTGCAACTTTCAGCACTGCGAGTACTTCCACGCATGTGTCAAGGACGTCCTCCTCTTTCTCATTGTCGACCCCTAGAACCATCAACATTCCCATATCAGCAAGACTCTCCACCGCTGGCTTCATTGCCGCACCCACGAGTCCTTCATCCTCCCCAACCGCCACTTTCAAGTTGCCACCTTCAGCCCCGGCGACGCAGACAGTGATACCCCCTCTGCAGGACCCGGTCGACACAGACTTGACTCGCATCCGTATCGTCACCTCCACAGGGTCAGACGCAACAGTGAGCCACCCGGAGGCAACCGGGTCAGCAACTGATCTCTCTCGTATCGCGCCGCCAACACAGCGCGGCTCTACTTTCGAATCCTCTGAGCAAACTGACGGTGCCGCCGCTTCATAGTCAGGCCACATTGTGAATGGTTCAGAGGCTGTAATGGCCTCCTCCGGGCCCACTGTGCGCAAACTTGGCTGCCAACGAGGAGTTCCTGCCGTGGCAGCTGTTGTTGCTGTGACTGTTGCTGTGATAATGTTGTGCTAGCGCTCCCAAGGGCCCTTGCCGCTGAAGCTTTTCGAGGTCTCTTGAAGACCGTAGAGCGGTGAAAACGCTTCATTAACTTATGGCTCAAAAGTCACGGCCTGTGATGGTTCCGTGCCTCCAGCACGGAACCGGGGTTTAGGGGTGGGCCCCTAATTCAAGGCTCTACTGAGAAGGATATATCTCACCCTCCAAGGCCTCAACGCAATCTTAGCTAGCTTTTATTTTTAGCTTCTAGATGAATCCTATTCAGATGTCTACAAGTGACCACACGTAGGCTACCCTATAACAGTGTACCAGATATTAAAATGCACGTAAATAGCTTTATTCTTTTTATCCAAGTCCGGTAGTTTTGCGATCTAATTCGATCAAGTTGCTGCACTTTGAAGTATGTTGGTGGTTTTCTCAGTGCGTAGAAAATGCATTAGGGGGCAGAGAACATTTTTAGTAGGTAACTGTAGCACCCCAAACCCTTGATATGTGTGGGATTCCACTGGCTCGACCGGCAAGGTTGAGCTGACTTGGAGTTCCTGTCCCCTAAAGGTGAAAGAAATCATCATGAGGGTGTCCCCAAACAGAACCAGGGGTGATCGACGACATGTCGGTGGCGAATTCCAAAACTTTTCTGAATTACACATTCTTCTTGCCATTCACTACCGCCTCCTCTCCACGTTCCTCCTCCATCTTGCTCAGCCCCGCAATCGTCTTCTCGCGCCAGTACCACGTGCCGGCGTACATGGCGCCGGGTCCCGCGAGGACGAGCCCGCATGCGACGCCAGCGGCCGCCCCGAACGCCTGGGCCGTGGTCACATACCCGACGCGACGCATGTCGAAGACGGTAAAGAGGCACCAGACGAGCAGGGTGGCCGAGAAGATGATCAGGTCCCACTGGAAGACGGCGGCGGCGACGTCGCCGGCGGCCATCCCCTGCTCCCACGCCGCGGGCCCCTGGCTCCAGGGCCAGGAGGGCAAGCCGAAGAAAGTCCGGAGGAGCGAGATGCCCGGCGTGACGAGCCCGTAGACCGCCGCCGACACGTGCAGGATCGCCGCCAGGAAGCCCACGGCCGAGTAGGCGCCGAGGAGGTAGGGCAGATCGCGGTTGCGGCAGATCTCGCGGCCGGCCGCCGCGGCATCGCGTGCAGCCCCGCTCTTGTTTCCCTGTAAGGGGAAGTGTGTGCGGAGGCCGGAGGCGAGGAGGCCGACGGCGGGGCCCACGAGGACGGGCGCCACCTGCCAGACCGTGATGAAGTCGAGCCAGACGCCCGGGCTGGACCAGAGGGGCAGCAACATGAAGATGGTCGGGAGGACGTAGACGAGCACCATGGCGGGCAGGAGGGCCCGGGCCACGTCCGGGTCGACGGCGCGGCTCGTCTGCCGGTAGTACATGGGGTTGGCGCTAATGACGAGGCTGACCAGGAAGTAGACGGGACCGGTGCGAGCGATGGACAACAGCTGGTAAGCAAGGGCCCAGATGCTTGGCCTAGATGGCGTTGAATGGCCTTGTCAGCTTACGTATTCAGCATGACGAGAAAGAAGCGAACGCAGACCTAGCACTTACCACATAATCCACTTCCCGCGCACGGTCTGCTGGGTCACCCTCCTGTGCGACTCAACCATCCAAATCAGGATCATGGGCCCCAGCATAGGGAGAAAGTAGATGGACTGTAAGCGATGCTCCGGGTTGGGGCTCATGATTATGAGCGAGAACAGGCGGGTAACCATGTTGAGTATACCGTCGACAGACGGGTAGCCGGTAAACATCTCTCTGACTGGGCTCCCCAGGACCACTTTGGGAAGCTCGGGGGTCCGTAGCCCGTACGGGGCGACATACCAGAGCGCTGCCAGGACGAGGCCCACGATCACCCTGAAGGCCCGCGTGCTTTTCAGGGGCTTGGACGGAAGCTCGTCGGTCCAGGGAATGAAATGCGGGCGGAAGGGCAAAGGAAGGGCGTCGATATGTTCCGCGTCGACCGACATGGACATGACACTTTCCTGCACCTTGTCCTGGCTCACGATCCAAGGCGCCAAGTTGGCCATGGCCATGCCAAAGACGCCGCTGGGCGCGCTGTTGGTCTGCAGCTTGCGAGAATACTTGACAATCTGCTCGGCCCGCTCGTTTCTGGTCGCCTGGATGCCCTTGAAGATCGACTCGATGTCCTGGCCCGAAAGGCGACCGGATGGAGGAAGACGGTCGAGCCGCCGCTTGAGCTGGTTGGCCAGCACCACCACACTTTCGATCGCGCTGTTGCCGCCCTGGGCGCCGATCGGATTCGGCTGTGTGCACATGTGTCAGCAAGACTGTGACTATCCGTCCCTGATCCCGCCCTGTGCACATATCTGGCAGACGGGAGAGACGGGAGGGAATGCGTGTGACAGGGCGCTTGCTGGTGAACGAACCTTGTGGGCGGCGTCTCCAAGGGTAATGATGCGTCCGAAATGCCACTTGGCAAACACGTGCTCGTGCAGAGGCGTCAGGCCAAAAGAGATGTGGTTATCGAAGATGTCGCCAAAGGTGCAGCCATCAATGATGGGGTCCTTGTGGTGCTGCTTGGCCAGCTCCCTGGCGTCGTCCTGGCTGTAGCGCGGAGCCTGGTCGCCGTAAAGGCGCTTGGGGAGCTTGGAAAACAGGAAAAAATACACCTTGCCGCCAGGCCCACCAATCATCAGGTTGGAGCGGTTGATGGCCATGGCGTTGACGGTGACACCAGGTGGAATCGCCTTGTGGGGCTTCGCTATGCCGAAGAGGCACTTGTAGTCGATGGGAACGCCTGCAACGCCCAAGTAAAAGTCAGCCTCTGGTCTGCTGTGTAAACCTAGTAACGATCTTGATGCAAGTTCTGTCGTCGGAGGTCGCTTGCGAGTGCGGCTCTTACGTTTCATCTCGTCCTTGGGAAAGTACCCTGGCGACTTCTCGGCGGCAATGCGCCACATCTCGTCGCGGACAGTACTCTTGATGCCGTCAAGCCCGATTACAATATCCCCCTTGAAGGTTTCGCCCTCGTGGGTCTCGACGGAAACACCGGATTCGGTGGTCGAAACCTTGACGACCCGCTTGCTAACCAAGATTTTGCCCTTGTCCTTGAGGTTGTTGTAGAGAACCTTGAGGAGAACCTGGCGGTCGTTGAAGGCCACACCACTTCCGAGTCTGCGAATCGCTCAGTTAGAAGGGTTGGGGCGTGGGCCAGAGCGTGGGTTCATAGCGAATCAAAAGACACATTTGCGTGATAAGATCATCGTAGCCCTTGATTTCCGTAATCCTCTTGCCGTTCATGGTTGGCCTGGTACAATTCAGGCTGGGCACGCCCTCAAGGTACTCATCCAGGCATCCGAGCTGGTCGAGGATGCGTTGGCCGTGTGGCAACATGGCGATGCTAGCGCCCACCTGGGGAGTGACGTTTTTGTAGGACTCGAGCAGAACGTAGTCGATGTGCAGTTTTTCGAAGAGATTGGCGAGCGTCAGTCCGCTCACCCCGCCGCCCACTATAACGGCCTTGAAATTGCTGGGTGCCATCGCCACTTTTGGACCCCCCGAGTGGTTGTGCTTAAAGCAGTTGACCCCCAAAGGAGGAGGGTTTGTATTCTCGGATGGTTGACAGGTAGTTGTAACGGTTGCGCGGAACCTCGGGCTAGGTCTAGATGCCAGTCGCCGAGCAGAGTGATGAGGGAAAGCACATAGCAGTAGGATAAAACACACTGATGGCACAACCGCAGGCTTTTATCTATCTCTTGACAGTCGGTCTCCATCCTTTGGTAGCCCCTTCTAACTGAGTCAAGACCTGCTTGGAATTTTCAGCAAACCCCCCGATTGCGGACAAAATCATTTGATACTATGCACCCTCAACACACCGCGCAGGAGAAAGGCAGGAGTTGACAAGAACGAGCCGCCCGGGGACCTGTAACACCCCTCTGTTAGAAAAGGGGAGCAGAAAAGGGGATTTACGCTAACAAGCGACAGGAGGTAGCAGGAGCGAGAAGGGAGGCTGTGGGTTGACAAAGGACGACCGGCCGTAGCGCGGGCTCCGACTAGACCCCGGTTCCCCGGCCAAAATTTCCCCTGGCGCGTGGCCCCGCATCCTGATCCCCCAGGCGGATTCCTGTAGCCCACCGCATGCAGCTTGGGACGGCGACTGCACCCGGCAAGGGTCCGGGCTGTTTCGACCTCGCCGAGCAGCCCCGGGCACGCTGGCGCACCGGCTGTTGCTGGCTGGATCGGACACCGTTGGCTGCCAAGACAATAGGGTCCGCAAAGGCCAACAACAAGCCCGCGGGATCATGGAGCGTTTAACTAGCCGCGACTTAAGCCGATCATGGCGTTAGAATTAGGAGGCGTCGTCTCGACTTGAATGGTGACGACTGTTGCTATAGCAAGAGTTAATAGCAGCCTTGGGGTCAAAGGGAGTGCTTGGCCACGCTGGAAGGTTGCGAGCACTCGCTCTGGCAAGGCCGTCGTCGCCAAGCGCTTTGCTGGACTTCTTCCACGGTTCTCGGGTGCCTTGTT
The DNA here is from genome assembly GCA_003049435.1 of Nakataea oryzae. Classification (NCBI taxonomy): domain Eukaryota; kingdom Fungi; phylum Ascomycota; class Sordariomycetes; order Magnaporthales; family Magnaporthaceae; genus Nakataea; species Nakataea oryzae. The sequence continues at coordinate 23,430 of PYSQ01000360.1, forward strand.
AAAGTGGGACTTCCCCGCTAGTGGGATGGCGCCTTAGCCGCCCAGATTCCGGTTATCTGTGCTGGGCGTTAGGAATGTCGTCTCGATGCGATTGCGGGTTTTGGGAATTAAATCAGCTTCGGCTCCGGACCGAGGCAGGTCCCATATTATAAACAGATTCTCCAATCGGGAAATAAAAAAACATGCATGCCTAGGCAAATATCAAGGGCCGTATGCGGTGTCGACTAAATCAAGACGAGCCGGAAGGGTTGGCATAGTGGCGAATTTATGCCTTGGCTTCTAAGTCTAGCATCGCAGTGTGCGAGTCGCTCTTTCGTTCGGTGAACAGGTGGTAAGTACTGTTTTTTTATTATATGTATATGTTTTTAGAACACGATTGAGCCCAGAATATACGGATAAATTGAGACAAACCCGATCTTCGGCGACTTTGGCGGCCGCGATCCCTTTGCTGTCGTTGCCGAAAAACCTGCCCTCGCATATCAGGGAGGTGACGGCGTCTCCGCCTCTCTGCATTCTCCTAGCGTCCGGCGCCTACAGTGCAATCAGTTCTTGCTGAGGTTGTAGATCTTCATAACATCTGACAGCATTCCCTGATGGTCGACCCTGAGATCCTTTAGGATGCCGTCCTTGAAGCCAAAGACCCAGCCGTGGACGATGGGGAAGCGCTTTGCGGCGTACGACTGCTGAACAGCCGCCGTCTTGATGACGTTGCGGCACTGCTCCATGACGTTGAGCTCGACGAGGCGGTCGTAGCGGGCGTCCTCATCCGGGATGGCGTCGAGCTCGGCCTCGAACAGACGATAGACGTCGCGGATGTTGCGCAACCAGGGGTTGAGGATGCCCATGTCCTTGGGCTCCATGGCGGCCTTGACGCCGCCGCAGCCGTAGTGGCCGCACACAACAATGTGCTTGACCTCGAGGTGCTGGACCGCGTAGTTGATGACGCTCATAACGTTGAGGTCGATGCTGCACACCAGGTTGGCGATGTTGCGGTGGATGAAGGCCTCGCCGGGCCCCAGGCCCGTGATCTGCTCGGCGGGGATGCGCGAGTCGGAGCAGCCGATCCATAGGTAGTCGGGCTTCTGGCCTGCCGCGAGCTTCAGGAAGAAGTCCGGGTCCTTCTTGCACTGCTCCGCGGCCCATGTGCGGTTGTGCTCGAAAACGCGGTCGTGCGTCTGCTTGAGGTAGTCGGCGATCTCTCCGTCCTGGTCGGCCATGGTGGCGGCGCGTGGGGTGCTGCTGCTGGGGCTGGGGTTCGCTGTGCTGCTGCGGCCGCTGCCGACAGCTGTGGTGGAGTCCCCAGGTCTGGGTGGCGGGGCCGACGAGTGTTGGGACGATGCTGGCCTGGGCAGTGACACAGAGAAGAAACGATGTGACGGTGCAGCAAGAGCAGAGTTTAAAGGGCGGGAGGGAAGCGGCGGCCAGCCCAGCCGCGGGCGGGGGAATCCCAATTTAAACATTGCGGGCACAGGCGCCGGAGAGTACCGGAGAAGGAGGGGAAGGGGCCAAGGATGGAGGTGGCGGCACACGAAGAAGTAAAAAGAAAAAAAAACCGAACGCCAAGGGGTGTGTGCTTGTGTCTACTTGTAAGCGGGATGCGCAAATGCCGCATGGGCTGCTGCAATGGCGGTGCTTTATCGGACAGGAATGCGGGACGGCATGGGAAAGAAGGAAAAATCGACGTCACACGCATGCGAATCGTTGGCAGAATCCCATCCTGCAGGCACGAAGCTCTCGCAGTGGAGGGCGGCGCTAGCCCGTCTTGGGGCTAAGGGCTGTCGAGAGGGGCTGGCCACGAGTCAATCTTGGACAGGGACCGCATCCACGCGAGACTACCGCTGATGGGTTCGTCCATTGAGATCTTGCCCTGCCATGGGTGCCATTGTGCCTGGCAGCGGGGTTTGACCAAGCCGAGTCTGTCTTGGTGGGTAAAAGCAGGGGACACGGCTTGGGCTGATGTTGACGGCTTTTCTGGACCCATGATGGTTCGAAACCAAACTGCAAACCATACCCAAAAAAAAAAAAAAAAAAAAAAAAAAAAAAAAAAAAAAAAAACAAAAC
>PYSQ01000361.1:0-33864 GCA_003049435.1 Nakataea oryzae
TATATATATATATATATATATATATATATATCCCCAGGAGTCAGATCTTATATCCAGCGCAGCCGCACTGAGCCATAACTCTCCATCCAAAAGTATCCCGAAGGCTCTTCGCGCAATAATTCCGCCGGCGCCGCGCCTCGGGCAGATGCAGAAAGAGCCGACGTGGTGCTCGTTGACGCCGGCGCGGCCAGTCTTCCATCACGGGCCCGTGAGGCTATCGCAAACAGCGTCGAGGTTGGTCTGTTTCCTTTTTCTCCAACGGTCTTTTCTTTGTTCTGTGTAGTGAGCAATTCTGGAAGAGGACGACTAAAGACATAAATGACGAGTGTAAAGAATGCCTTGCAGACCTCATAGCAGCCTTCGAGTGTCACAGTCACCTTGACTCTGTTCTCGACCAACCGGACTAGGAAACAGGTGCCGACGGCCAGGCGGTGGACGCCGTAGTAGTCGCTGTGCGGCTTTGGGACCCCCATCGGTGTGTCGTCGCCACCGCCACCCCACGTCTTGGTGGACGGCGCCGTGCCTGTCTGCGTTATGGTCGTGGACGGCGTCCGGATGGGGTTGGCGACAGTCGTATCAATGAGCTGACAGAATGACGAGGAGAAGGTGGTGGCGATGGCCCCTTCGAGCGGTGAGGAAGGTGTTTTCTCATCGTTCATTGGGTTGTACCCGTGATCGACCTCAAATTCGTGATCCCAGTGTGCATGATGGCCGGACTATTGCTCGTCACGAACTGTCTATGCCAGACCAGAATCCAGTCGTGGTGGCGTTGTTCAAGTGCGGCGGACTGGACGGCCCGCGAGTCCCAGAAGTCGCTCCGTTTAGCGCGCCAGCGACAGTCACTGCGACCCCTATTGCCGTTATGGGTGCCACAAATTTGACATGAAAGTCCGTCAGCAGCTCCGTCGTCCTCATCGTCCTCATTGTTGTTGTTGCCGGGGACACCCAACATCTCGTCGTGCTGCCGAAGCCAAGGCCCGTATAGGTTGATGACCGCAGTGATGTCGGCCCCTCAACTAACTGTAGAGTTTCTCGAAATGCTTGCTCCGTTTCTTGTCATCAACACGAACTGATAAGGGCTGTGGAAGGGGCTGTGACGAGCGGTACCGCCCTGCTCGCGGGTTTTCTAAAATTTATTGATGAGTATGCTACTGGATGTCGAGCGCATTTATAGGCAACCGTAAGGATTCAGCTTACATGGACTCTTCGCACTGATACCTGGGTCCGAAAGAGCTGTAGCGGTATAGCCAAGAAACCAAAGATGTATTTTATTTATTTTAATTTATTGTTTACTAGAGGGCCAGTGAGTATGAGACATAGAAATGTGCCTTAAAAAGAGTGGTAATGGTGAAAGCTGAGGTCTGTCCTGACAGCAGCAGCCACTCGTCCCAAGGCCGAGGATTATCATGGGTTATACCTTCGAAGCTTCACCGAAAGTGGCATTTCCAGGGATGAGATAGCGACTGAAGGTGAATTGATATTGAGCATAGACGTAAAGGGAGGCTATCTATGTCTTAGGGCTAGCGCTATACGATATCAAAGGGAGTCAAACCCAGGTGTCCTAGAGACCCGTCAAACAAATCAGCGGGCCACATGGCGCAACGAATCGATAGGGAGGGAGACGAAAGACGATAAACACAATACAACCAAGGATGGACTGGTGGAACAGCCCTTCGGTCTGAGCATACCTGTAGACGAGTCTCGGACGGAATGGACAGACCTGTCAGTAGTGACAAAGCAGCCCCAAACTCCAAATCAACGAAAGAATCAAGAAACAAGGGGGCGAAATGCAGCGCACAGAGACGAGAGAGAGATGCGTCCGACTAAATCATCAATGTGAAAAATAGCGAGAACCGTGTGGTAATGGCCAAAGCCTCAAAAACCACTCAATGTTGCGTGCCTCGATTAAATGCAGAATGCAGGAAGGGTATCAGACTAGGCTTCAACTTAAACGCCGCGTATTCCCTCCCAATCAAAAATCAAAGACTCCAATGGTGTGCGAAAGAAAACATCAAGAGAATAATCTCCCTGTTGCGCCAGAGCGCAAAAAAAAAAAAAAGACAGAAAAAAATCGTGCGTCAAAAAAGAAGACCACCTTCAAAAAGAAAAGAGTCTGGCCTAGTCCTCCCAGATGGTCTCGAGGTCAATGTCACCTCTGCGCTCGGCACCGCACACACTCCACCTCTTGCGCTTGTCCCGCGAGTTAAAGCCACCGCCAAGGGTTCGGCCCCTTGAAGGGACGTCGAGACTACCCCTCGCCTTTGTATCGCCTCTCTCGGCGGCGTCTGCTGCCGCTTTAAGCTGGGCGATGCGCTCCGCCTCGAGGGCCGCTTCCTCGGCGTCGGGTGTGTCCGGGATCGTCTCAAGGCTCGAGATACTTGGGCTCCGGGACCGTGTCGAGGTGGGTGTCGATGGCACCGACGACGACGCCATCGAGGCGGTATAGCTGTGGCCGTAGCTGGAGAAGGTGTCGTAAGGCCTGTATGATTGGGAGGGCACTGCTGAAGACGAAGCAGGCGATCCGTTGAGATACGACACGGCGGGCTGGAGTGAGGGAATGTACAAGTTCGGCTGCGATACATGGCGAAGCGGAGATGTGGGCCGGCGGGTGCGGGCGAGCGGAGATGACATTGCGGGGACAGGAGCGGCGCCCATTGTGGGAGAGGTGCTGCGGTCAGGGTGCTGCTGCCTCCTCTCCGGGTCGTGGACCGAGACGCGGGTGGGCGACGAGGGAAAGGCCTCGTCGACGGGCTTCCTGGGCAGACGCACTTGCTGCGGGCGGGCGGGCGAGCGCGTGGGACTATGGCTGCGTTTCTGAGGCGAGTACAGCAGATGACCGCCGCCGCTAAAAGCCGGGAGCGACTGGGTACGGATCATGGGGGGCGCGAGGCTCGCGGCAGACTTGGAGCGGACATGAGAGGAGCCGCTCAGAGGCGAAGTGGTGCGAGGCCTGTAGGGCAGGCTCACTGGCGGCGTCCAGGAGATCGAGGAGCTCGGAGAGGAGGGCTCGGTAGACCTGCGCAGGTTGGGGGGCATGCGGGGGAGGTCGGCATCAGGGATGCTCGACAGGCTGTGCATGCGCAAGGGAGGCAGAGGCGTCGACTTGAACTCCTCCATCCTCTCAGTCTCAGGAACTGGCTCCATGGTGTCGATATGAGTGAGTGTTTATCTCGTCCGGGGATCCCGCGAGGATGTCACCTCTTCGCAGAATGCATGGAGTGGAGGGCGCGCCACCAAGGTTGGGCAGGGCAGAACAGGGCAGAGCAGGCGAAGTCGCTGGTAGAAGAGGGTGCCGCCGCGCTTGGTAGTAGGCTTGTTTTGTGTTTTTGCTATTGTTTGCTGCTGGATGCCTGTGGTTGGGTCGCGGAGGCGGAACACGCAACGGCAAATTGCACCCGCCTTCGGGATGAGCGTTCGGTTGTGTGCGTATTTAGCCGTTTCGACCCAGGCTTCTGTGCAACGGCGCGAAGGGGGTGGGTGGGTGGCGGGAGCACAGGCAGCGTTGATCAACGAGTGCGCGAGGTGGCGGGCGAGTGAGGGCGAGCCGGGCTCCAAACGGCGTCGTTGATTCGACCTAAGGCCAAAACAAGCAGGCCAAGATGGATGCGGGCTAGGCTAGAAGGCGGCCGTCGCGCCCGGGTGAGATTGGCTGGCTGGGGGCGCGGGCAGGCAATGGCGGGCTGGGATCAGATGTTTCCGGCGCGATGGTGCTTGGTCAATCGACAGCGGGAGGCGCGAGCTTGTTTGCGATTGAATTTGGAGGTGGCTAGGCGGGCAGCGAAGACAGAGGCAAGGGAGGAGAGAAAAGGAGAAGCGGCGGCGCCGGTCGAGAGTCTGGATTTCAATGGCGGACCTCCTGCTCAGCTCCGTCCCTTAAGGCGGCGGGTTGAGCGTCGGGTCGAGGGCGAGTGAGGGGGAAGCACGGCACTGGAGCACTTGGCGAGGCCTGGCGCTACCGCTGCTAGCCCAGGAAGGAGCGGGCGGGCACCTGTGGATTTTGATGTGACCCTTCACCCGACCGGCAGGGAAGGTGGTGAGGCTACTGGCGGGGGCGGCCAATGGCAGACCGCTCTTGACGCCTCCTAGCGATGCTAGCGGGCAAGCACCGCAGGGTCTCGCTTGCAAGCGCGGGGCGGCACCCCCTATTTTTCCCCTTTTTGCGTGGAGCCCATGCTGCCGAGCCAGTCGAGCCTGCCTTCCCCTCGTGCGGCTGTCCCAGGGCAATGCCGCCAACGCGCGCTGCCATTTTTCACGCAGGGCGCACCAGCGCCCGCGAGCACCCTCCCAGCACACCAGCACACCCAGGCCCACAGGCATGCATGGCTCATTGAGATGAGCCGGCAGCGCCGTGGCTGCAGGCAAAACCCCCGACTGGCGCTGTCCAGCGTCTCGTTAGCTGCCCTGGCTGGCTGGTGCTGCCGCCAATCGAGACTGGCGGATTGCTTTGCATGCCGCGCACGGATGGGAGCTGCTGCCGCCACATCCTCGCCAGCTGACCCGCGAACCTGGGCCCGCCGCGACAGCCATGCCGGGAGCAGCCAAGCGCCGTGCCTTGGGTTGGGCGTTCCATCTTGCTGGTCCAGGGCGGCCAGACGCGACCGGCAACGGCACTGTTGCACGCACGCGGGCCGAGGAGCCGATCTCTAACGCGCGAAGTGCCAAGGAGCAAAACAACAACGGCAGCAAACACGGGTTGCCTCGGATTGCCTGCCAACCCGCGCATCAGAAATGTCTGTGCAGCACGCACGCCGCGCGGTGGCCTGCACCGCATCTCTGCCTTGGTCGGCCGTCGTCCGTTGTCGGCCACGCATCCACTCGCCTCGCCCTGTCGCCCCTTATTCCCACCGCCAGGCGAGCGCAGATGACCCGGGGTCTGGTGCTGCTGGCGGTGTACCTGCCCAGTTGGCGAGAGGCAGTTGGTGGGCATGCACGCGAGGTGACGGGATATCGGATATGCGTGCGCACGACGTCAGGCGCCCCATCGCAGGGGTTCCCCTCACCTGTGCTTGCGCTCCAAGTCCATGCCCCCGTGCCGCGAGTCCAGAGGACGCTGTGCTGCGGCATGGCCGAGTCGAGCTCCGGCTTGGAGCCATCATGCATCTGGCACAGGGGAATGAACGCATTGCCTGGTAAAGAAGGCGAGCGGAAGAGAAGATTCGGGCATGGAATGGAACACTTCCTGCATGGCCTCGCCATCATTTGGCCATGCTCCAGTGGGGAGCCAGTGCCGCCGCCGTTGATCCACCCACTGCCCGAGACCGGGTGTACTGTACATCGTTTATGTGCCCAGGGGATGCAACCACACTTGGCCTCGTTTGCAATTGAGGCCTTTATGATGGGGTGTGGATTCCCCGGCAGTTGGTTTGGAAGGTCGTCGACAAAGGCCGCAACTCGTCCCGCCTCCCGTCAAACAGCCAGGCGCTTTTCTTCTTCTTTTTTCGACTCCCTTCTCTAAGCCGCCCTTTCATGTGAGGGAGTGATGATCAAATGAATCCTGGCCCGGCCTCAGGCCTCGTGACACATCCATTCTTTATGGAATGGATCCCTGTCGCGCCACCCACACCTCCTGTCCGTCTCATTTTGTCGCAAGACAGGACCTGTTTGTCCTTTGCATGCCGCAGTGAATTTCGGTGACAGTTTCAGCAGAGCACAGCAGACACAGCAGATAGTCTTTATATGACAAGGGGAAGCTCGGCTTTGACAAAGTGTCTGTTTGCCTGGATCGACTGGCCAGCACGGAAACGACGCGTGTCCACGGGCCAGCCTTGGCGGACATGACCCGGCTGCCGCGTTCCGGAGCCGACAGGGCGCGGTGCTATCGGCCGGGAGTGGCCAACATCTTCCAAGGGAACGGAAGCCGGCTCGGTGCGGCACGTTGGCGAAACAAGCCAATGAACCAACAGGCGGCTGATTTTCTCGTGTTTTCGTGTTTGTGGGTTTGTACTTTTGATCGCCAAGTGTCGGAAATGATGCCTTGGCGTAGGCAGCAGAATAGAAGCTGCAGATGGGGTGGGCAAGGGAGCATCGCAAGTAGCATTCCATTCGCCGGCGGTTGGACTTGGACTTTACGTGTGCTGCCTTGTGTGGCGTCGCGATACTACGATCCATCCGTACATCCCATACTTCTCCGCTCCTTGGATCTCCGGTGCCTGAAAGGGTGGTCAGCGCATATGCGGGAAGGAGCGAACGGCAACACGAGCCGCTGACATCGGCGGCGTGCCAGTCAAGGCTCACCAAGCAAATGCTGCATGGTACTTCGTTCGACGCGAGGCGCAGGGCTTGGCAGCCCTCCTAAGATTACCTGCAGCCTGTGGTTGTTGGTGGCCTCACAGGATTTGGATCCTAACCATCTCCATAGGTAAGACTCGGCTAGCGTCTCCCGCAATGCCTGAAAAGCACCATGGCGTATATATCTGCTGCGTGGCATTCTTGCCCGGCCACCCGCGCTCGGCTGTTTCCGCGACGCCATAGCCCATCCTGGCCAACCCCACGACAACAGTGGCCGTGATGGCCTCTGATTCTCCCATCGTCGTCTTCGCCAGACAGACGTGGGCGCTGACCCGCAAGAACCTAATCCACCTCGTCTTACGCCGGTGGCTCTCCACGGCCATTCAGTGCCTGATACTGCCCATCGTCCTCACCGGCGTCTTTGTCAACATCCAGAACTTTGCCCGGCCCAGGAGCGTTTACGGTTTCGGTGCCCCCAGTCCTGTCCGCGCCTTCGAGGACAGCCTGGCCGGTGGCCGTGACTTTGTCGTTGTCGCCAATGCAAGCCAGGGAAGCGATGTCCAGGCCGTCGTTCAAGGTCTCCGTGACCGCGTCGCCAAGCGTGGCAACAAGTTTGTCCACCTGGACCAGTGGCAAGATTTGGAAAACCATTGCATCGTGAACCGCCAGGGCTTCTCCAACTGCCATGCCGCTATATTGATCCAGGACTGTGAGTTTTGACACTTTCTCCGGCATGCCATCCTTGCGCATGCCACAAATTGCTCTCCTTTAACTGCTAGGTTGGCTGACTCTGGCCCTGGCCCTCTTGGTCAACAGCCCCAAAGAGCCACCCGAACGGGATCGGTAACTGGTCTTATAGCATTCTGACGGACCCTGGATCGCGCTTCTCCATGGGCCTCGATGTCTCCAACACCGACACCCCCGAGCTGGCGAGTGTCGTCCCCATGCAGCTGGCTATAAACACCCTCATGGCAGGCAAGCCGCAGCCAAGCCTAGAAGTCCTCCAGTTCTCTAGCACTACCCAGGCCGAGGCCGATGAGAAGTTCGCCAGGAGTAGCGCCCAAAACAACCGTAGTGCTTTTGCTCTGATCTATTTCCTCACACAGCTTTTCGCCGTCTACCACATCGTCGGCTTCATTACTACAGAGAGGGGGCAGGGCATATCTCACCTAGTCGACGTCATGGGCGGCGGCGCTGCGGCGGCGAGGGTGTGCGGCAACATGCTCGCCTTCAACGCCCTCTACCTGCCATACTCCATCACCGCGGGCGTGCTGTATCACGTCTACATCCTCCCGCAGGCCCACCCGGCGCTCACCCTGTTCTGGTCCATACCCACTACCATGGCCATCGTCAACTCGTCCATCTTTGCCGCCTCGTGCTTCAAGGGACCCAGACTTTCGAGCATCGTCGTGGTCGCAGCAAACGTCGGCGTTGCTGTCGGCGCCCTGATCGTGGACAACGACCGATTCAGCAGCGAGTCGACTGTCATCGCGCTTGCCTTTCTTTTCCCGAGTGCAAACTTTATTCACAGCCTCTGCCTCATGGGACGCTTCGTTGAAATGAAGAGGACGGTCGACGTGGGAATCAAATGGAAGAATATATTCTTCTTCAAGCCATCTCACTTTAACGGGGAACTGCGCAGCTCGCAGGTGATCGGACTTGCCGTTTGGATGTACCTCTTATTCGTCGTTATCCAGCTCCTGGCTTACCCTCTCCTTGCCATTCTTTTCGAGCGCCTACTGCATGGCGTTAGCTTCAGGAGGAGGAGCTTTGTCCAAGGCCCAGAGGCTAAGACTTCTTCTGCCGCCATCGAGGCCACCGGCTTGCGCAAGGAATACCCCCCATCCCTTCTCAAGAGAATATTTTGCTGCGCAAACAGGAAGTCTACGGTCACCGCCGTTGACGGGCTCGACCTCAAGGCGCAAAAGGGGCAAATTCTCTGCCTGCTGGGTGTCAATGGTAGCGGCAAGTCGACCACGCTCGAGATTCTCAGTGGCCACCATCCCTCAACCGCCGGCCAGGTCAAGATCAACTCGGCCCCGACCAAGCTCGGCGTCTGCCCACAGAAGAACGTCTTGTTTCCCTACCTGACTGTCTTGGAGCACGCCAGGATCTGGTCCAGGATCAAGAACGGCTACGAGGACGAGGCGGAAATTCAACAGCTCGTCGAGTACTGCGACCTGAAGAACAAGGTAAACAGCCAGGCCCGTCACCTGAGCGGTGGCCAGAAGCGCAAGTTGCAGTGCCTCGTGATGCTCACAGGCGGCAGCACCACCTGTCTGATTGACGAGGTGACCACGGGACTGGACCCCATCTCCCGGCGCTCCATCTGGAACATGCTGCTTGGAATCCGTGCTTCTCGGTCAGTCATCTTCACGACGCATTTCCTGGACGAGGGCGAGTCCCTGGCCGACCAGATCGTGCTGCTCTCTAAGGGCAAGGTCATGTGCCAGGGCCCCGCGGCAGAGCTCAAGAGCAAATTTGGCGGCGGCTATACCGTCCACATTCCCAGGACCGATGCGCCACCGGACATGGGCGTGCCCGTCACCACACACCAGGATCGCACTTGCTACAGCGTCCCGACCACGGCGGCGGCGGCGGCCTTGATCACCAAGCTCGAGAAGGACGGCCAGCGCGGGATCGCCATGTCCGGCCCGACGGTTGAGGACGTCTTCTTGCGGCTGACTACGGACGTCGATGAGGTCCTCAGGCGCGAGCTGGGCGCGGAAGTATCGTCGCCGGCAGGACACCCGTCTGGTGCCGGGGCCGGGGTCGGCTCCGCGGCAGCTCTTGCCTCCGGGAAGCCCATTTCGTCCTTGAGGCAGATCATAGTCCTGATGCGAAAGCGGCTCACCGTCCTTCCGCGGTACTGGGTGGCGCCATTCCTGGCCCTTGCACTCTCCTGCGCCGTCCCCCCGCTTTGCCGACCGCTCCTGGATGTCTACAGGAACGGCCGCATTGTGCCCTACGAGCGGCCGACGTGCGAGGTGAGGGTCGAGGAACCCCCCAGGAGCAGCGAGCCCTATACATCCCCGGCACGAATCTACCCGTCGTCGTCCGACGTGTTCCCATACGGCCCGCGGTCGGCCGAGGCCTCGATGTTCCGCGCGCTGAATGGCTCCTCGGCCGTCTGGCCGGGCGCGGACGTCCTCGGGAGGTCCAGGCCCGACTTTCGGCTCGTCGACACAGTCGAGACGTTCCAGGATACAGTCCGCAAAAACATGGGGCGGACCCGCCTGGGCCTCTTCGTCAAGGATAGTGGCAGCTCGGCCCTGATCGCGTACAGGGTCAACACGTATGCAAATGGTGGCGATAGTGTCAGTCTAGTCGCCCTTCTGACTGCTATGCAGACGGGCGCCAACATCTCGACTGCCCTTGGTTCATTGCCGATGGAGAGAGGTGTATCGATCTTGTATCAAGAAAACGGGTTTGACAGCCTTGGGTATATTCTGGTAAGTCTTATGGTCCCATTCTCTCTCTGTCTCTCTCCCCGGCCGAATATCCAGCAAGAGGTCGGGTTTTCCGCGAGCCCCGGCTAACCAAACCACAGGCTGTGGTCGCTGTGCTGGCCATCTACCCCAGCTTTTTCTCGCTCTACGTTGCGTACGAGAGGTCCCACATGATCCGACAGCTCGAGTACACGAACGGTGTGCGGCCGTTTCCATTATGGATGTCGCATATGTTCTTCGACTCGTTCATCGTCATTGTGGCCTCACTCTTGCTCGTAGCAACCATCTCGGCGCAGGCCGGATTCATGTGGTATGAGCCCGGATACATGTTCCTGGTGGCATTTTTGTACGGCATCGCGTCAATGCTTGTCGCCTACCTGGTCTCGGCCAAGCTGGCCCGCACGCAGTTGGCAGCCTTCATGTGGACCTTCCTGATCTCCATCATCGGCTATCTTGCCACATTTCTGGCCTTCTTCATTGCGCCTTTCGACACGGAACCCGCCGACCTTCTCAGGGTCACGGACTCCCTCTCCTGGGGTCTCGGTATCATCTTCCCGGTCGCCAGCCTGCTCAAGTCGTTCATGGTGGGCCTCAACACTTTCAAGCTCGCCTGTCGCGCTGACGGGCACATCCCCTACGGTGGGCACATTCACGGCTACGGAGGACCCATTCTTTTGCTGCTCATCCAGATTGTGCTCCTTGGGCTCCTGCTGGTGTGGCTTGAGTCGGGCAACAGCTTCGCCGCCATGCGCAGCTTCCTGAGGCAGGCGGTGCGGCAGAAGAAGCTGCCTGCGGGCGGGGCGGCTGAAGACGAAGAAGCCAAGCTCGCAGGCGACACATCAGCCGAGGTTTCCAAGGAGGCGGCGCGGGTGGGCGTGTCTACGAAGGATCTTCTGCGCGTGTCGCACATTTCCAAGTCCTTTGGCAGCAACAAGGCCATTGACGACGTCACTTTCGGGCTGGGAGAGGGCGAGATCCTGGCGCTGCTGGGCCCCAACGGGGCGGGCAAGACGACGCTGATCAAAATGATGACGGGCGAGCTGCGGCCGGACGCGGGAGAAATCCTGCTCCGGGGCGTCGACGTGCACCGGCAGACGCGCCTGGCACAGCGGTCACTCGGCGTATGCCCGCAGTTCGACGCGCTGGACCTCATGACGGCGCGGCAGCACCTCGAGTTCTACGCGCGCATCCGCGGCGTCGACGAAGTGAAGCGCAACGTGAACGTGGTGCTGGACAAGACGGGGCTAACACCGCACGCTTCAAAACCCGCCAGCAAGCTTTCGGGCGGCAACAAGCGCAAGCTCAGCCTGGGCATCGCGCTCATCGGCAACCCGGACGTTCTGGTGCTCGACGAGCCCAGCTCGGCCATGGACGCGGCCTCGAAGCGGGTCATGTGGCGGACTCTGGCCGAGGTCGGGCCGGGGCGCAGCCTGTTGCTGACGACGCATAGCATGGAGGAGGCGGACGCGCTTGCGACGCGGGCGGCCATCGTTTCGAAGCGGCTGCTGGCGATCGGGACGACGCAGCAGCTCCGGGCCCGGTACAGCAACCTCTACCACGTGCAGCTGGTGCTGCGGTCGGCGCCCGAGTCGAACCGGGGTGAGATGGAGCGCGTCGAGGACTGGGTCCGGTCCGAGTTTGGCGGGGCGGCGCAGTTCGAGGGCCAGAGCCTTGGCGGGCAGGTCAAGTTCACGGTGCCCAACAGCGAGGCGACGCGCGGCAGCACGAGCAGCAGCATCAGCAGGGCCGCCACGGCCGACGGCGAGGCCATCATGCCGGACGAGGGCGCCGGGGATGACGGCGTCAGCAGCGTCAGCGGCACCGGCGCCGGCGCCGGCGGCAGCAACAAGACCATCGGAGAGATCATCCAGGCCATCGAGGCGCACAAGGAGGAGCTCAACCTGCTCGACTACAGCATCGGGGCGCCGACGCTCGAGAAGGTGTTCACGTCGGTAGTCAAGGATAACTACGTCGAGGACGAGGGCCGGAAGCGGCGGTGGTGGCAGCGCAGGAGGGCCTAGTCTAGCTGGGGCCGGCTGACGATGGAACTGGGTTTGGGCTTGGTGTGGCTGATGGTCCTATTTGGTGGGGCTCCACCTCGATCGACGACGCCCTCCAAGCACCAGTGAGTGGACTGGCGCCGATTCATCATGGACAAAGTTCACTGGGTGCAGGTGCCATGACTAGCGGCCGGTGGATGCCCCTGGACTTGCCCTTTCCGGGATTGGGATTTGCTGTGTGTGTGTGAGGGTGATTTCGTGCATTAATATCCAACTCGTGCCCGGTGGCATGGGACCCAGCTGTAGCGGGGATGGATGGCCACAGGAATATAGAATTTAATCGAACAAAGTGAGAGAGCACGGCGCAAGAGATTCAGCACTCGGCTGAACAGAGGACTGACTGCTGGGCTTGGTGGAGAACAACTGCTGCGAATCGCTGCCCGGGTGTTTTTTTTTTCTTTTTTCTTTTTTTGCTGCTGCAACTGCGACTGCGACTGCACCTCCATGATGCTGCTTGCACCACCGGACATGCACGTGGGCTGCGCCTACCGGATTGAACCAACAACGAAAAAGGAAAGGGACACGCAGGTTGGACCCATGGAAAGGCGTAGAATGCGGCGTCACACAACGGCCGCCCAAGCGCAGCTAGCCTGGACTTGGCCTAGACCTAGATAGAATCTACATGCTGTAGCTTCCTGTGCCTATGAGTCGTGGACCCAACGGGCGCTCAGCCCGGCCAGCTCAGCAGGCAGGGCCACGTGCGGGTGCCTGGGGCCATTGAATGGGCTCATCCTCTCGTGCCCTCCAGCGTCAGCACGAGCACCTGCGTGCGCCCAAATCGACGAACAGCCCCAGCAGGCGCGCGGCGGCTGACGGCGCCAGCCAGGGCCTGACCAGCTCACGCCCGCGCGCAGCACGCACTCGCACTCACAGTCCTCCGCTTGGACAGGCAGGCCGGCCCCCCCGTCGCTGCCTGAAACAAATCACCCTCCCCCGGACGTTTCTGGCGTGCACTGCGACATTTTAGCGGGCGCCGCATCGACCCCCGGGCCTTTCTCTGCTTGTACTGCCTGCTCTCTCGCTCTCCTCCCCGTGAATCCCGTGAACCTCGTCTACTCCCTGCACCTTCCAGAAACCCGCTGTCTGCTACCTGCCAGACCACGACACCGTCGGCCAGAAAGAAAAGAAACAGAAAAAGAGAAAAAAGAAGCAAGCCATGATATCACACGTACCCAGCCAGGCGTGGCTTGATTCAAGCCACGTTTTTGTGGCCGTTGCCACCATCGCCGTGTTCCTGAGCCTGCGCAGCTACCTATACCCCCGCCACCCCAGCGTGATTCCCGGCCCGCTCAAGACGGCGCTTCCCGCTCTCGCTAAGGACGAAATAGCCGGGCTGGATTACCGGCCCGACGCCTTCCCCGGCGCGAGGGATGTCGACACTCCGGTAAGTCGACCTCGAGGAAAAGAAAGGAAAGAAAAAAAGACACTGCCCAAGAGACGCCTGCTAACTCGCCAATCCCGTCGTCAGTATGGGTCCATGAGGGTTTACGAGGCAAGTGGTTCCGTGAAAGCCGAGCTATCCGGAGCACCTCGCACTAACACGCACATGTTGGATGGGCTTCAAAGTGGGGACCCGAGCAAGGCCGCAAAGTGCTCTTCATCCACGGCATCTCCACCTCATGCCAGACCCTAACCAAGCTCGCCCACGGCCTGGCTGCCAAGGGCTGCCGGGTCATGCTTTTTGATCTCTGGGGCCGTGGCTTTAGCGATGGAGTCGGTGATCTGCCGCACGACGCTCGCCTCTACGTGTCCCAGGCCCTTTGCGCCCTCGCATCCTCCCCCTTGCCCTGGATGGGCGACGCCGGCTTTGATTTGACGGGATACAGCCTCGGCGGCGGCATCGCCGTCCACTTCGCTGCCGCGTTCCCCCGCGCCGTGAGGTCTCTAACCCTGCTCGCACCTGCTGGGATGATCCGCCCAGAGTCCTTTGGGGCCCTTACGCGTTGGGTTTTCACTGTGCGTCAAAACCACTTCCCTGCCTTTTCTAGTGCCCAAGACTCACTCACTGTTTGAAACTCGGGCAGGCCGGTCTCATCCCTGAGCGACTGCTAGCTGCCCTTACCAGGCGAAAGCTGCAAAAACCTATTGCGAGCTCCGCCGTCCGCGGACAGCGGGCGGCCCAGCAGCAGCAAAACTCGACGAAGCAGCAGCTTAGCGGCCACCATGTGACAAACGGTGCGACCAAAGAGTCAACCAAGCGCACGACCAACCCCGTTGAGCTGGCTACCTCGGAGATGCAGCACCCCGCAGCCGTCAACGGCTACCCCTCTGCTCACGACGGTGACGAGTCACCGGAGCGCCTCGAGAGGCGGGTGATGAGGTATGTGCGGTGGATGCTCGAGTACCATGCCGGATTCGTCCCCGCCTTCATGAGCACTATCCGTGTCGCGCCCCTGATGGGCCAGGACGAGGTCTACAGCCGCCTGGGGAGTTCCTCGCTGCCATCAGGCCGGCGGCCGGGCACGACGCTCGTTGTGCTGGGCGGCGAGGACGAGATAATCGACCCGGACCTTTACGAGCAGGATGCGCTGCCGCTGCTGGGAGGGCACGAGCGTGTTCGCTGGCGCGTCCTGCCCGGAGCCAGCCACGATTTTCCCATGACGCATGCGCCCGAGACTCTCAAGGAGATGGATAGCTTCTGGGCGGCATACCCGGCGGCGGAGGAGGCAATTGCGTGATGATTTGCTTTCCTCTTCTTTCCTTGATTCTCCTTTCCCTTGTACTTCGACTTGTCGGGTCTTTTCTTCACTTCACTCATCAATGGAAAGGAGTTACTTGGGCAGCACATCTCGCTAGATTTTATGGTGCATTTAGATTGGCAATTCCACAGGCAGGCTTGGACTTTCGCTTCATTCTAAACTTCTAGACCAGCCCCCGATACTCTCAGTCTTAGGCTATATCTTGCCGGATATGGGACCGCTTGATCGAGTGAGACTTGGGTAACAACAATTACAATACACACATCAAGACATGAAATGACGAGGTATGGGTAATGATGGGCTCTCAATGTGTCGATGGTGCTTTCAGATCTGCAGGACAAAACATCATGGCCTACTTGGCTGGATGCAACTCGTGGCAGAGATGAAGTGTTATATGCGAGGAAAACCTGGTTTCAAGGCGGCATGTCTATGCCTCGGCAGTAAAACGACGCGCAGAAAGCCTGGCATACAAACGCTATTGGGAGCTTCCATCATGACAAAGCAGCCGCGGCCGCGGCTTGGGGAGGAGGCAGGTTCTCGGGTCCAAAGGAGAGAGGAAGAAGCTGTGGGGCGTGGCTGGTCAGCGGATTTTGAAGCAGTGGCAAAGTGGGAGACTAAACAGAGCTCAACTTACAGCCTCAAGCTTCATGACGATGAAGTCGCCGTTCACGTCGAACATGAAGATGGGCATGTCCAGGTCGCAGAACTCGCGGACGCTTTTTGTTTATCAGTCAATATACGAAACACACGACATGCAGAGATATGGAGAAAGAAAAAAGAAGAGAAAATAAAAACAAAGAAACCCACAACTGTCTGCACCTGCCACAGGGACTGGCCGGCGGCGAAATGTCGGTGGCGACGGCCAGGGCCTTGAAGCGCCTGTAGCCGCTCGTTACAGCGGTGCTCAGGGTCGTAACCTCTGCGCAGACACCGACGGGGTACCTTGAGGTTGTTTTTGTGTTAGGTTGTGTTTGGCATGCCGGTTTCGTTTCTTTTTTCGTCTAAACTACTTGTTGAGGTGCAGCCACAACAAGCATGGGATAGCAATTCGGATGAAGAAAAAAGAAAGGAAAAAAAGAAAGGAAAAGGAAAAAAAAAACACACGAGGCATTCTCAACATTGGCACCGGACACATAGGCGCCCTTTTCGTGGCCGGGCCCGTCGACGGCCAGGATGCAGGCGCCGACGCGGAAGTTGCTGTAGGGCGCGTAGCACGTGGCCTTTGCCGCGGTGGCCCGGTGGCGCAGCTGGTCGAACTCGGCGCGGCTGAGCTTGTGGGACGCGCACACGCCCTCGACGGCCGCGTCGTCGAGCCCGCCGTGCACCTGGGGCGCCGCCCTCGTCGCCGACATGGCGGGTTTGCGTGCGTGCGTGCGTGGGTTGTGATGTTGGGAGGGACCGGGGGCCGAGGAAGGAGGAGGAGTACGGAGAGAGTATGTTTGTTTTGTTGGGTCGATATAATTGCTGCCAAAAAAAAGTGCCTGCGCGTCCAAGGTCCAAGGTAATTACTGTACCTCTCTCTGCAGGTTGGGTTGGTAGTGGTGCAGTGGTTCTTGCTTTGTAGCAGTGTGTGTGATGGCTTGCTGGCTGGTTGGGAGATTGATTGGTAGGAAATCGGGGCGGCGGTGGGGGGTTCGTCGATTCACTCGGTCCAGATAGACGCCAAAGTGAGGGGCCCGACTCAAGGTGGGGGAGCCCGGGGCAAGACAGGAAACGTCATGGTCTAATCATCCAGACCTAGCCAACCTGGCGGCTTGTCTAGCGGGCGGGACACACAGGCGTGTTTACTACATGAGCGCCGCGGAAGCTTCCGAGGCTGCCACAATCTCCAAGCACCCGCGTTGTCTCCCTTGCTAGCCACGTCTTTAGCCAGACCGTTGTGCCCTAGACCAGGTCTGGATCTGCATCACGAGTCGACCACCTCACATGGCACCTGTCACCTGTCACGAGCCTGCTTTGTTGTCTGGCCGTAGACGCACGCCTCCTGCTTTACACACCAGTGCTTGCCCCGTCCGAGGCCCAATAGTCTCTATTTGTCTCTTTCCTCGCAGAATAATACATGGCACTCCTGCTAAATAACAATCAGGCCACAATGGGTATCCACGCCACGACATGCAGCAGTTACCGAACTTCTCTCCTTTCCTTGCTTCTTCCTCTTTGCTTTTCTTCTCGACAAGCGAGCGTCGTGCATGGGTGAGAGCATCTTCAGGGGTGAGGGGATCCACCAGTTACCTAAAATGGTGGGGGAGCGAGGAGCGAGAGTCCATCTATCAAAGTCCATGGCATCCATGGCATCCATGGCCTCCTTTGCGCGCCCTTGGTCTTGCCCTTCCCGTCCTTTATCCAACAGCTAGAACTTGAGCGACGCCATCCGTGAGTTTCTCACGGGCGCGGGGAGGCACGTCACGAGTCGATCCCGATCTGTTCCGCAATAGTTCTGTCAGTCTCTCTCGGGTTGCCACAGAGGCGCCAGTGGCAAAAAAAAGGCCCAACTTACCGGCTTCCGACTCGAAGGTAATAGTGATGTCGTCGTGCTCCCCAGGCAGGTCGGGAAGGTCCAGGCACACAAACGACGCCTCGTCCACCGCGGCCTCGGAGCCAATGCCGCCGTTTTCTTCCGAAACAGTCCGCGGAAGCGGGAACTTTGCGTCGTCGATCTTGATGCCCGCCTTGCTGCCGCGCCCCACCGCCTCGTACACGTCAGTGCCCTTGAGCTGGAAGCCCATGCAGTGGCCGTGGTGCCAGTCCTCGAAGAAGGCCAGCAGCTGCGTCACCTTGCTCTCGCTCTGCTGCACCACCTGCACCCGCGTCGCCCCGGCCTCCCACTTCTTGTGGATTGGCACCACCATGCGCCGCCGCGCAATGGCGAACGCAGATGCGATGCCGTCAAACAGCACCTTGAACCCCGTCACTGCCTCCTGGAAGCTGTGGAGGTCCGATATGCTGGCGAACCGGAGCGTCCTCACCGTCGGCGCGCCCTGTATTATCTGCAGCGCCTCGGCCAGCTGCTGCGGCACCTCGCGCGACATGGCCTCTGACACGCCCACCGTCATGTCTTGCTGCGGCGGCCGGAGCAAGCTAATGCGTGTGGTTTCGTGGATGTCGAGCCTGATCCTGAACTCGCCCGGCGCAAGATTCATCCGGTCCGTCACTAGCCCCTCCTGGAAGTCAAACACCACCCGGAGCCTCTCGGCCAGCACCGTCTGCGCCTGCTCGCTGCCGTCCTCATAGTTTATCACCCTGACGCTCTTCCACGGCAGCTTCTTGATGCATTGTAGCCCATCGGGCTCTCGAAGCCGCTTCGAAACCGTAAAGCCCGTCAGCGGGACTTCGGAGAATATAGTCTCGTCCTTGCCCACCAGCGACCCGAGCAGCATGTTGTGAAGTGCCACCCTTTCCCTCTCGTCGCTAAAGGACATGACCATCCGCCCCTTGGTGCGTCCGTTGTCGACCCAGATGAGCAGCGCCGGCCTGCCCTGCTCGTCCTTGAGAAAGTTAAACTGTATCGGCATCTGAGGCGTGTACACATTGTTCAGCCCGCTCAGCGTCCTGGTCCTGGGCCCCGTGACAACGGCAATGCGGAAGCCCCGGTGGAAGACGCGAAGGCCCGTGGCCGCCCCCTCCTTTGCCACCTTCTCAAACAGCGCCACGTCGCAACCGGACACGACCTCCTTGGGGAATTGTCTCGACTGTGGGTCCGCGTCGAAGTATTGGAACGCCCGCAGCGTTGTGCGGAAAAGGGCCTTCTCTTCCTTGCGTGGGTACAGCGTCGACTGCACCTTCTCGCCAAAGTCGTACATGCTCCAGAGCATCCGGTAGTCCGGCGCCGACAACTGTATAAGCACCAGAAAGCCCCTGGGCAGCTTCAACTCCAACGCACACGTCTCGTTCCGCCACCGGAGGTCGTTCCATGTTGGGCCGCCGGTTTGATTGTTTTGAATCTTGAGGTTCACCGACCCGTCTTGGCTCGAGACCACCAGAATCAGGTTGGGCGATTTTTGCGGCCGCACCATGGACAAAAGGCACGGAAACGACAGCTGCTGGCTCTGGTTGTCCTGCTCCGAGAGAAATACTTCGGCATCGATCCTGCCGTAGCTGAAGTGTTCCGTCGTGTCTCCCAGCGGCAGCGACTCAAGGATCGGCATTGTCGACGTTGGCCGTTGCGGTGCCGCCAAGGCCGAGCCGCTCCAGGCGCCGTGAAGCAGCGCAACGATGTCCTGGCTGAGTTGCGGGTATTCCACCCATATTGACAGGCGTAGTACTTGGGGCAGCACCGCATCTTCTGGAGGGAGGAAGCCGTTTCGTTTCATGGACCCGGTGAGCTTGCGTAGGTTTGTCGAAACAGCGTTGCGCACATCCTCGATTTCGCCATCCAGAGGACTGGGCTTGTTGGCCATGAGCTTGGGAAGGACATCCTCCACAATCCAATAGCCCTTTGCCAGGTCCGCGTACGACTGCTGCTTCATTATGTCTTTGGCCTGACTTGGCGGGCCTTTGGCGCCCTCACGGACGGCCACTTCAAGCGTCATCCTCCCCTTCAAGAACCACCAGAGGGCCGCCCTGGCTAGGTTGTCCGACGGGGAGGACATCAGGGGGTGCACGGCCTCCGAGTGAAGGCGGAAAACCTCAAACAGGTGGCGCGAGCGTACCACGAATTCCTTGAGCGCAACGTCTTCGTAGTTGGACATTCCAGAGACTGAGGGCTTCGCAGTCATTGGCGACGTCGGAGAATCGTTAAGCGGCTCTTGCCGTCTGGTCGACCTCACAGAGCCACTGACGGACTGGTTGAAGCCCGAGAGGGAGTGGATAGACCCGGCGAGGCTGTTGTCGGGGCCCAGCATCTGCCTTATGCGGCGCTCCATCGGCTCGGGTGATTCCATCTGCCGTGGTCGACGGTCCGGGGAGCCAGCGGGAGGAGTATAGGGAGGCGGCGCCGACGACTTGATGTCATCTAGCTCGCCGGCACCTGCGCTTACAGACCTGCGCGCCTGTGCAAAGGCCAGGCCCTCGGCCTCGCGCATCTGGGCCTGCTGCACCTCGATGAATGACTTCCGTCTCTCGTCCTTTGGTATTACTGGACTGTCCAGATACTGTGAGGATGTGTCGTTGCCGGGAGGAAGCACTCTGGGAACCGCAACGGTCGGGGATGGGGGACTGTCGATATCCGAGTAGCCAGTTTGCACGCGCTGCAAGGCTTTGGGGGTAAAAGAATCGCTCTGCGGCGGAGCCAGCTGCTGGTCTGGCGTCAAGCCTTTCTGCTGGCTGGGATCGTACACGAAAGGGTTGTTGTCGGCGGGCCGCAACGGCGACCGCGGCGGGAGTATAGGAGGCGGCTGGGGCTGAGCCGAGTAGAACTGCTGCTGCTGTTGCGGTGGCGGCGGTGGTGGTTGAGGTTTTGGCTGGAATTTCTGCGCAACTTTCCGTTTGGATATCTCGACGGTCGGAACTTCGCACTCGTCGCCGCCCTCGCCAATGATCTGGGGCCACGAGTCGACAAAACGCACCGACAGGCCCTTTCTCCTGCGAAACTGGGGGCTGGGACCCCTGAACGGTATGCTCTGCTGGGTCGGGCTCCTGACAACATCGTGGGCATTCGGGTAGCGGGAGGCGTTGGAGGTGTCGAGCTTGGTGAGGAGATGGAGATTCGGCGGGGGCGGCGGGTGGGGGACGGTGAGCCTGTCGTTGGGACCGTGGAGGAAGTCGTTGAGGTCGCGGTCGTCGGCGGGCTGCTGGTCGGGGTTGGAGACTTTGCGGTCGCGGCTACCAAACAGCTTCCCCATCAAACGGCCTCGCTTGGAGGCGGCGTGGGCGTCATTGTCCATCCTGGGGCACGGCTGGGGCCCGACTCATGGAGGTGGCGGGATGGATCCAGCACAATCCAGCACAGTCGGCCGAGTGGTGTCTGCGAAACAGAGCGGCCGCCGGTGTCGATGTGCGTGTCCCGCGTTTTGGGTATCCAGATTGGCTGTCGCGAGGAATGGGGCGGCGCGGAGAACAGGCAGCCGAGCTATTCAGAGCATCGAGGCCCGGCGGCGTCCTCGAACACGTCCGATGCGACACTATGCACCGCCAAATTGCCTCGAGGACGGGTTGGCCAAGCCGACAAAATACGATGCCGTGTTACTGTTGGCGGCAGTCATGTGCGGGTGTGCTGCGCTGGGCGGTTGGCTCAGCAGGATTGGGCAGGTGCGGCCCCCTGGCGGTCGTGGGTTGGAAGAAAAAGAAAGGAAAAAAGGAAAAGAAAGAAGGAAAAAAAACCGTAGGAGAGGCGGACGGGGATGCTGGGCAGTGTGGTGTGTATCTGTGTGCGGGCATGTATGTGGCCTGTGGATTCTGGATTGATGTCCAGTCTGGAGGTGAGTCGGGATGCAGGGTCAGAGGGTGGAGGGTCAAGCACGGGCAAGGGCCGGCGGCCACTTACGCGGTAGCATGCGGCCGGTTGCCCCTCTTGCCTGTTTGGTGGGCGGCGGGTCGTAGGGGCCAGGGAGGGGCGGCGGTGCTCGCGAGGGCCTGGCTGGGGGTGCCGCAGCTGGGGGGGCACAAGCCCGTGCTCGTGTTCTGACACCTGAGCCACGTCGGCCGCAATTGGGATGGAGGTGCCACCACCCGCGCAACAAACCTGGAGGCGTTCCCGGCAAACCCGACCAGCAAAGCGGGCCGGCGATCAAATACCCACCGTCGGGCAGGCCTGGGGGGTAGCTGGGCGGCTACGGTTGCCAAAGCCGAGCTCCGGTGGTGTGTGTATGTGTGTGTGTGTGTGTGTGTGTGTGTCTATATGTATATGTGTGTGCGTGGGTGTGCGTGTGTGCGTGTGTGCGTCTATGTGTTTGCATATGTGGCAGATGGCAGGCTGTGAGGGCGGCCAAAGAGTGCAGCGCGCAGAACATGTGCCGGCAATGCACGGCAATGGGCGGGCATGGAACGAACAGTGCTTCGCTCTGCCCTCTCCCGCAGCAGGAGCGATCGGCATGCGCCCGGGCGGCCAGAACGACATCAGACAGGACGCTGGCGTTGACTGGTCGACGCAGCCGGCGTCCCAAGCACAGCGCTCAACCCGCGACGGTCAGCGGTGCGCGGGCGCAGCTGGTGCCACCATCCATCTGTGCTTATTGTCCGGCCCTCTGCGTCCTGACACTTGCAGCGCGCTTCCTCTGTCGTCAGCAGGCGCAGCAAGGATCCTCACCCGCCGTCAAAACACGATGGCACCCTCAGCAGCGTGCGCGACCGACATGGGGGCAGGCCGTTGGGTTCCTTGCAGCTGGAGCCGCGTGACTGGGCCCCTCCGCCTTGGAAACTCGAGGCATGGAACCCAGGCCCACTCAGGGCTGCCCGATCATGGAGCTGGAACCTGACCACTGAGTCAACCGATGGCCCACGGCCCAATTCAGCTGTCTGTTAGCGCGGCATTGACGAACGAAACGTGCATCGCCGCCGCCCTGCCGCCACCGCCTGAGGGCTCCTCCCCGAGACAGGTCTGGCTTTGTCTCGACGGCCGCTTTTTCTTTTTCTTTTCTGTGCATCCCTTCCCCTATCTAGGCATTCTGCTGTGGCTCGCGTTTCATTAAACGCTCATGGCACCGCCTGGGCGATCCAGCAGAGCAAACTGTTCCCTGCCTGTAGCCTGCTTCCCTCCATCCCTTGCGCCACCTCCCTACACAGTGGCTCATGCCAGGGCTACCAAACTGACTGCTGCCCGCGGGACGGTCCGGCCATGTCGACCAGCACGACGGGCAGATTGCGCAACCGTCTGGGTCAATTGGGCGGGTTCACGGCGCCGCGGCCACGCACACCACGCTGCCTACCGTCTGCGTTAGCCCCAGGCCATGTTGCTCCATGGGCGGCTAAGCACGCTCGCTGTGTATGACAGCGCCCTTTCCCGGACGGCCGCCTCCACCTGCGTCCGCACCCGTCGAACTAACGAGGTCACATCAACTCGACCAGGCCAAATACCGGCCGCCTCTTGAGGCTAGCAGCCAGGCAGTCCTGGTGACAGACAGCAGCTGATGGGCTGCTAAGAGGCCGGCCGAAGCAGAACACCAGTCACTCGGCGCGAGCTGTTTCGTTGTGCCCCTTTTGCCGGTATAAGTAATGAGTGAGCCCGGCGCGCGGCGTCGAGCTGGGCATTTGCATCCCACCGTCCCCAGCTGAAGAACCGAACCCAACCGTTGGCTTCCATTCATTGGCCGTCTGAACCACACGCACGGGATAGCCCAGCTTGCTAGGCACGTCGACCCCACATTTCGTTTTGCTGGGCGCGCCAAACGTCATAGTTTCCGTGGGGCCCAGCTCCCTCCTTTTATCCCATCCCGCCCGTTGCTACCTCCAAAGGGAGGGTGAGAAAAAAAAGCGATCATTGCATCCCACAGGCATCCATCCCACTTTGCAGAGTACACCGGCGAGAGACACACCCGCGGCCTCTCCTTTCCTCCCCGCTCGTAAACCACACAGCAACCCCGTCGCGCCTGACCTGCCCCCCTCTCCCTCTCGGGCTTTCTACCTGTGACACATTTTCCGCGGGGCTTCGAGGGGCTGCAGCTGCTTTGGTGGCTTCCAAAGTCTGGAGCAATTCGATAACGCAGCAGGCTCGACCTTTTGCGCGGTCCTGCGCGATCCGCCAAGGGCCCTCCCCGCCCATCCGCCTTCCACCCGCCAGCCGACGTAGTCTGACGGCCGCCTTCAGCCCATCTCACGGCCCCCTCATTGCCAAGCCTCCGAGATCCCAGCAACAATGATGGGCCTCCAGGGCATCGTGCACGGCCACGGCCATGCCCGGCGCCGCACAACGTCGATTGGCAGTAAGTCCCGTTTGTCGCACCTGCTTGGCGCGCAAAGGCTGGCGGCGGCGGCAGCAACGGCCTTGCTGTGACGAGACCGTGTTGTGCGCCCGCCCCTCGCTTCCACAGCTAATATCCCCGTTTGGGCTTCCAACTGCCCATAGGCAACAAATCCAACCGATCCTCCGCCGACGAAGCAAAGCTCGAGGCCATGCAGGACGACACCGAAGTTGTCGAGCCTGATCAGGGCAATGGTGCGCCATGAACTCCAACTCCCCGGCCTTTCTCCCATCACCGTCGCCAGGTGCGAGGCCATCGGCGCTAACCATCGTGGGCCTGCCAACAGTTCTCACCCACATCATCTCACAGCTCCGTCCGGGCGCCGATCTCAGTCGGGTCGTCCTGCCGACTTTCATCCTCGAGCCCCGAAGCATGCTGGAGCGCATCACCAAGTGAGTGTCCGGCCTAGCCGCTGGCTTCCACTGGGATCGCCACCCGAGCGTGGAACATTAAGGGATGGCATGAATGGCGAATTGCAAGCTAACTGGCAACTTGAAGCTTCATGTCTCACCCGGAAATGCTCCTGCCGATACCCGAAATCGACGACCCGGTGGAAAGATTCGTCTCGGTTGTTAAGTTCTATCTGAGCGGTTGGCACATCCGCCCCCCGTGAGTTGCCGATGGTCGCCTACTTCGTGTCAATATGTGGGCCCCTTTACTGACCACCAAGTTTCCTCAGGGGTGTCAAAAAGCCGCTCAACCCAATCCTCGGAGAGATACACACCTGCTACTGGGACCTTCCGGACAACACACGCGCCTACTACATTTCGGAGCAGACATCCCACCACCCGCCCAAGTCCAGCTACTTCTACATGGTCCCGAACCACCACATCCGAGTCGACGGTACTCTGAAGCCGCGGAGCAGGTTCCTGGGTAACTCGGCAGCGAGTTTGATGGAGGGTACAGCCGTTCTGACGTTTCTGAACCGCGGGAAAGACCCTGCGGTGGGAGAGCGATAGTATGTTTCCGCCCGCGCCTCACCCCCTGAGATCCCCCCGTGCTCGCTTACCTAACTGGCTGTTGCCTCAGCCACCTCACGCAGCCCAACATGTACGCGCGCGGGATTCTGTTTGGCAAGATGAAGTATGAGCTGGGAGACCACAGCTTCGTGCGCTGCCCAGAGCTTGGTCTGGCGGCCGATATCGAGTTCAAGACAAAGGGGTGGGTCGGCGGCTGCTACAACGCCATCGGCGGCACGATCAAAGACGAGAACACAGGCGAGGTTCTTTTCGAGCTCTCGGGGCTCTGGAGCGATGAAATGTTCATCAAGAACATGAAGGTACATGCCAGCCACGTTCCCCAAGCAGACCCCGTTGAAAACTGACAAGACTATCCAGACCGGCCACCGTGAGATGTTCTTCAATGCTCTAAAGTCCAAGCCATCGCCGCCTCAGTTCAGGCCAATAGAAGAACAGGAGGACCGCGAGTCACAAAAGCTGTGGTACAAGACAGCACAGGCCGTAAAGGAGTCCAATCATGAGTTAGCCACAATCGAGAAGACCAAGATCGAGGACATGCAACGAGAAGAAGCTGCCAAGAGGGCGCAAGAAGGTGTCGAGTGGCATCCTCGGCTGTTCCGACGGGTCAAAGGAGGTCACGGAGCACCAGAAGAAGGCGAGGAAGATCTGGAGTGGATCATCAATGCCCAGATGTGAGTGAGACCATCTTAATCCGGTTTCTTGGTCGAGCACGCTTGCTGAAATACATGACAGCGACGCCAAAACACCAGAAGAGCAGACCAAGCAAGTCTTGGCCATATACCCAATCATCAAGGGCCAAAAGTCGAGCGAGAAGAACTCAATCCCACCAAGAGATGTTCTATTGGAACAGAAGACACATGACCAGCCACCACCCAAGAATCTGATAGACATTGGCGACGCGCAGGCTGGTCAGAGCAACCCGCCGCTCCAGCCAGAAGCGAAGGCGGCTGCCCCAGTTGGCGAGAGCGCTTCAACAGACGTCAGTGGCAGTAACGATATCAAGCAATTGTTGGACTCGACTGGCCACCCGCCCAACAACGACAGCCCTCTGCTCGACTTTGGCAAGGAGCTCAAGAAGGACCTAGCCACTGTGAAGCGATCAGACACGGAAGAGTCTCTGGACGAGTTCCATGACGCCAAGGAGTAGTAATCCCGGGTAGTCAACCAACCAAGACCACCTGGAGGAGATGGAATGTCTTTTAATCGCCGTCTTGCTTTCCGGTTCAAAGCCTGTGTTGGCCGATTATTAGAGACGACATAGATGAATGGAGCGCCTGATTTGGTTACTTGCCTGCGTTTCGTTTCTAGGTTTTGTTTCATAATAGAGTTTGAGCGGATAATGTTGAGAAAATGCCACTCCTGTCAATGAGCCGCAGCAAACCCACCAAATAGGACCTCTTTTATGCCAGTAGCTTGGCTTGCGTCACAAGAAGGAGTCAGGGGTTATTGGGGAAGAAAGGACAATGGGGATAGGGTTTCCGATAAAGTCGGGCAGCTACTATCCTAGGAACATTACAGATGCAAACCAACAGTCATGTCCACATATCGCCAACTGGCAAAAGCCGGCCGACGGAATCATACGCGTGCCGTTTATCCGCAACACAAAAGGCTCTCAGGTGCAGTGATCCTCGAAGAGAAGTAAACGCCCGCTTCATGTCTCACAAATGGAAAAAGAAAAAGAAACGAAAAGGGGGGAAAAGGGACGACTACCGAACAAGTCGTGGGGGACAGGCAGCAAGCAAAGCAAACAAAAGTAAATCAGTCTTCGAGGAGCTTCTTGGCCGCCTCCCGATATTCGGCGATGCGGTGCCGGTCGGCCGCCTGCTCCTTCTCGAGCGCCGCGACCTTCTCCCGGAGCTCGGCGATGCAGGCGTCGCGCGACGCGATGCCCTCGCTCAAGATGTCCTTGCTGCTCCTGGCGCCCTGCGCCCTGAGCGCCCACGAGTTGAGGCTCTGGCGGACGGCGGCCCGGAGCCTGGGCAGGTCTGGCACCACCGCCGGCCCAGCCCGTTGCGGCTGGGGCTGCTGTACGTGCCGGGCCAGGAGGGCAAGGACCTCGCGCGTCACGTCGTAGTCCCCGTCGTCTGCGTCGTCGTGCTCCTCGCGACGGCCGCCGTTGATGGCTGTCGCGGCGGCGCCGCGGGGCGTCGGCGACGACCGGGGCGAGCTGATGCCGCCCGTCGGCGTGCTGATCCGCACGCGCTTGTTACGGCGGCTGCTGCTTCCAGCGACGCCGCCCTCGCGCGCCACCAGGAGCGTGTTGCGGCTCACCGGCGTCGGCGGCAGCGCCACACCTGCGCCTTGGCCGGAGGACGAGGCGGCGGCGGCGGCGGCCGTCTGCTTCGGTTTTTGGCCCTTGGTCGGGGTGGTCGAGGCGGTGGTGGCAGGGCCAGCCGCAATGCNCCGCCGCTCCGGCTCGCCGCGACCGAGTCGGTCAGCTCGGCCATGCGGCGATCCATATCGGAGTCAAAGTCTTCGTCCGAGAAGTCGTCGTCGTACTTGCGCTTCTTTGTCGACGGGGTGGTCGCCTGCTGCTGCTGCTGCGACGGACGCCCCACCGCCCTGGACGACGATGCCGCCCTAGTGGCCGCGGCGGCGCTGCGACGTTGGCTCCTGGCAGCGATGGCGGCGGCATAAGAGGGCGCGGACTGCAGGGACTCGTCGCGCGCGATCTGGGCGTCCGTGTCGGACGAGGCAGGCGATGAGTCATCATCATCATCGTCTGTGACAGCGATGCTCCTAACGACACGCCGGCGGGTCGGAGTCTCGGGCGGGGCGGCGCGGGGAGTGCAGGAGATGACGACACCGCCGCCGCCGCTGCTGTCGCCGGTCAGGCGGGTCTGGCGGTATCGCGGCGTCGAGGGCGGCGGGTTCAGCTCTGCGGCCTCTCGGGCCTTTTGCTCGCGGGCCCGGGCATCGTCTTCGAATAGGAAGAAGCCGCATTGGTCCTGGGGGTCCTGGGCGCATGTCCAGAACCTGCGCCCCTTGTTTTTGTTGTCCTTCTTGACCGTCCTGATGGCGGCCTGGGTGCGCGGGTTGCAGTCACCTGAAGCGGTTGTGTTAGGAGGAGAAAGGAAAAGGAAAGAATCGGCCGTTGGGATCGAACAACGCACAGTACCATTTCGAGTTGATTGTCTCGTAAAGACCCTGGGACTTCCCATCCCGGGGCCTCTCGCCCCGCCTCTTTCGGGGAGTGAAGAGCATTGACGATTTTGTGGAAACCGTCTCTCCGTCTCTCGTATCTTTACTTTTTATTTTTCATTTTACTTCTCTTAACTCCAACTTGGGGCCTGGGCGTCTTGACTTGGTTGACAAAGTTTGGAACGTGCGCAGCTAGGCGCCCATTTCGAGGGCCCAAGGTTGGCCGAGATGTGAAAGACATCAAAGTCGCCCGCCGTTGCTCTGCGGTCTCCTGGTGGCTGGGGTTCTGCGCTGGTTCGGATGCGGCAGGTACTGGTGGGTCGTGCGGCTGAGCTGCCCCACACAGCTGTTGGGCATCGACGCATGTCCCGGCCATCAATGTCATGCGAGGCTGGCGGGAACAACAATGCTTGGAGGCACGTCAAGAGCAAGCAAGTGCCTAGCTACGTGGAAGAGATTGATGTGGTACATATTAAAGAGAAGATGATGTATAGCTCTGCCTCGTGAGCAAGACAAGAAATCGACGCTAGAAGTAGTGAATTATCGACCAAGCCAAAACACCTGAGCTTGTCCGTATCTAGGAAACATGAGCGTATTATTACGCTGAGACGACAGCGTTGTCGGCATCTGTATAAAGCACTGGGTATTTGGTTGTGAAGAAAAAAGAGAAAGCAAAACACAAGAGATTTCTGCGGGGAGGGATCTGGCGGGGTAGAAGAAAAGAAAGAAAAGGATGAAGACGAATTCAAAAAAGTCAATACCGCCCATGCATAGAAGTCGAGATTAAAGTTCATAGTAATAGTCGTCATCCAGCCCTTCCCTGCTCGGCACCACCCCGGCTCCCGGGGGCGGGCCCTGGTAGACGGCCTCGACTCGGACGTTCAGCAGCCGTATCTTGAGCCCGTAGTCGCTCACGAGCGTCACGAGCTTGTTTGTGTCGGCCGTGATGGGCTGCTGGTTGAGCAGCATGAGCAGGCCATCGAGCCACTCGGACGCGAGCGAGTGGTTAAGCGGGTACAGCGTCAGGATCGCCTGCTCCCGCGCCTCCCCGCCCCGCGCCGCCTCCTCTGCATCCACGTAGCTGTACACCGTAATCTTGGTCGTCGACTTGGCCGGCGGCGCGGCGGCCCCGCCTCCGTTCTGCAGCGTCGACATGCTCGACGCGCTCCGGTCGTCCCCGCTGGGTGCCGACACGTTGGATACGACAGAGCTGATGGTCCCCAGATCCACCTTCTCTGTCAGCTCCTCCAGCCCCAGGTCCTGCCCCGCCTGTGTCGCGAAATCGGCGTAGTGGAGGAACCTCCGGTTATGTGAGAGCTTGGCGAACCGCCACGCCTTGGCCTCGTACAGCCGCTTCTTGGGCGGAGCGCCACTGCCTCCGTCCTGGCTCTGGTGGAGCGGCTGCTGGTCACGCTTGGGGATTGGTCGCGAGAACCAAGAGCCCTGGAGCAGGCAGCGGATGCGCTGCTCCTTGACGAACTGTAGCGCCTCGTGCTTGAGCTCCTCCCGCGCCTGGAGCATGTGCCGGCCCCACTGGTCCTCAAAAGAGAGATCGAGGAGGCCCATCTGCACTTCCCGGAGCCGGGCGCAGTCGTACTCTTGCAGCTCCTCCTCAACCTCGGACACGTCCTTGGTCCGCGTCGCCTGCCCGACCACCTGCTCGATCAGGATGCGCACCAGCTCGGCCACCTTGTCGAAGTCGTCGCGCTCTGCCCGCGTCACCTTCCAAAGCCGGAGGAAGGCGTGCAGCCCTGCCGTATGCAGCCTGGACCACTGTAGCAGCAGTGGCCGGAACACCTTGTCGTACCCCGACCCGCCGCCGCCGCTGTTGCCCTTGGCAGCGGCCGCTTCTAGGGCCTGATACGTCCGCGGGTCCTCCAGATCCGACTTGTCCACCTCGAAGTGCTCGTACAGCACCATGGTGACGGCGAAGCTCGCGCGTGCCACGGGACAGCGCTCAGACAGGGGCCGCGAGGACTGTTCGAGCAGCAGCTTCTGGAACCCGTCCTCATGCTTGCGCACATAGTCGGTCAGGTCCATCATGCCCAGGAATCCGGGAACCTCAAAGTCTGCTGCCGGGCTCTCCGTCTCAAACCCGAGTCGCCGCCACTTCTCTGGATTGTGTCGCCTGCTTGGCTTCTTCGACAAAGCCGCCGCCGCGTCAGCAGCAGGGGCAGACCCGGTGGCCGCCATCGCCGTCGAATCGCCGTTCAGGTGTAGTCTTTCCGGGGCACTGGCCAAGTGCAGTCCCTTGAGGGCTCTGCGGTGTTCTGGACGCTCCAGGTCGACGCGGACATCCCTCCATCTGCGGATCAGCGCCTTCGTAAGGGACTGGAACTCTATCAGGGGGTGTGCGAGATCCTGCAGGGCCGAGCTCTGCATCAGGTTGTATACGGCTTTGATGAGGCCGAGGTCCTGCAGGCGCTTGATGAACTTGGACCACTCCTCACCGCCAGAGTTAGACGATGCAGTTGACTTTGCGGTGCCCGAGGACGGGCGGAGGTCGACCGAGACGGCATCGCGTATGAGTGCGTTGATGAGCATGAGAGCGTTCGCGCAGAGGGCGTGGTCGGCAGACTGCAGCTGCTGGATGACGAGCTCGAAGAACTGAGGGTATACGGCGACGGCGGGCTTGAGGGCGCGGAAGCCAAAGGTACCGGGAGACCTCGGGGAGGCGCCGCGCGGGGTGGACTGGCTGTGGCCGACGAGAGCGACCAGAATGCTCATGGCTCCGCGCAGGATGTTGACGAGCGGGTTCAGGACGATGAGCTCGACGACGCGCTCGACCAGGTCGCCGGACGAGGGCCCTTCGAAGATGTCCCAGCCCATGTCAACCTCGAGTAGGCGGCTGAGGCTCTGCAGCGAGTAGGCCAGTGTGTTGCCGCCCGTGGACATGATGAGGCGGCGCAGGATGACGAGGCCGCCCGACGAGATGAAGACGTCGGCGAAGGCAGGGTCGTTGATGGAGGACTGCAGCTTAAAGACGGCCATCTTGCGGGCCGCGTCCTCGTCGCTGGCCAGCCGCGAGAGCAGCGCCGGGATGTCCGCCTGGTCCATGGCGACGGCGATGGCGACTTGGCCGGGGGAGAAGGGCGGTCGGCGGTTGGGCTCGGCAGGCCCTGTGCTCGAGCTATCGAGTTCGAGGCGGACGAGATTCGGCGCGGCGGTGTCTTGTGGGTTGTCTTTGTGCTCGCGAAGGATTCGGATCGAGATCGGTCGTTCGGTGACGCTGTCGGGGATTGGGTCTGCCGTAGACCACCTAGTCTATCTAGGCCGTGCCGCTAATCGGTTTACAGGGCTTCAATTGAGCGTGGGCAGACCAGGCGGGTTGCAGGCTTTCGCTGGATGGAGCGGACGGGAGGCGCGTGTCACCAAATCTCAGAGTCGACGCGAAATTATTCTCATGGTGGTCAAGTGCGCCGCCAATCAATCGGCAAACGTAGATTTAGGGCTGAAGGAACCTCCGATGAAACGCTGTCCCGACAGGTTATCGTTGTGGCCGTGTCCTTGCCGTTTTCCGATGGCCTCGGGAGTGTCGTTTTTTCGTCTTTTTTTCAGTCTTGAGCGGTGCGTCTGAGTGGCCGTTGATCTTCACCCGCCTGGTCTCAATCGACCTTTTTTTCTCTCCTCGCTTTGTTGTCCCGTCGATTCGATAGGGGGTCTCCCTCCAAGACCAACGCGGATGGTCAGAGGGGCGTCGACCCCACGAAAAGGCCCAAGCGTCCTGAAACGACTGGCCACCAGTGGCGGGTGGTCTAAGCTTGGCTAGGAAATAAGCAATTGTTGGGCCCACTAGGTCTAGTCGGGACGGCAAAGGACGAGAGAAATCTTCCACTTCAACCAAGATGTATGCACTAGTTTAACGCAACTTTTCACTTTTTATGTTTATTTTTTGTTTTTTTATTGTTGACACGGGTAGCACATCAATCAACTAGCACAGGCTTGGGATCGGCCAGGCACCGCACACTTGGATGTGTCTCCCTGCAAGCTTGAAATGTTCCCCAGCTTGGAGAGCAAACAGCACACCCGACCGCATATGGTGGTGCAGCCACATTTATACATTAAACCCTCGTGTTCGTTTTCACTCAACTGCATACCAGCTTTGTTCAAATAACGTGGAAAACAAAGTCACTGGCTAGCCGTATCAGCCCAACAATAAAATTTTGGCTCCATGCTCTTTGGGAAAGGCGAAAATTCCACTGACAGTGGTTTCTGAGAGCTGTTACTCCTGTTTAACCCCGACTTTCCCAAGCTATGATGTTCCGTTGTTAGAATTTTCTGGTTTGGCCTTTTTTTTGCAGGTCAAAGGCATTAACACAGGAGGATTCACTCACCCTTCTCAGACCGACAATAGCAATGGCAGTGCAAAGCAGCATCTGCCCAAACATGGCCCAAAAAGTGGCCCGGTAACCTTTGAGCAGCGCGCCGACCTTGTCATCATCAAATGCGCCCCCGCTGCCCTGGTGGCCACCGCCGCCACCGGTGCCCGCAACACCTAGGGCGACAACCTGGCAGACACCGACGCCCAGGCTGAGGCCGAGCTGGCCGACCGTGCTGAAGACGGCGCCGGCCAGGGCCTGGGTGCGTTCGGGGAACGACTCGGAGACGACGATGAGGCCGACGGTGAAGAGCACGTCGGCGCTGACGGGCACGAGGGCCTGGGCGAAGAATTGGCCTTGCCAGTAGCTCCAGGCCGGCTCGACCAGCGCCATCAGCAGCGGCGCGGCGGCGCAGAGCAGCGCCGAGCCGCCCGTCAGCCAGCGGGCCGGTACGCGGTGCACGAAGACGCCCGTCGTCATGTTGAGCAGGGTGCCGACGACGACGTTGGGCAGCAGGAAGAGCGAGGCGGTCAGGGACGAGTACTTTTGGATCTCCTGGAAGTACAGCGACGAGAAAAGCTCCATTGAGTTAAGCGTGCCCCATGAAAGGGCCACGAGCAGGCAGATGGTCGTAAAGGGCATGTTCTTCCACAGCGAGTTGGGCACCAGTGCGGGTTTGCCTGCCCGTTCCTGTCGGCCCATCCACAGCGGGAACGCTGCGATCAGGACCAGGCTGAGGGCCAGCAGGGTCGCCGTGGTAGCGGACCGGATCGTGTCCAGGTCCGCGCTGAGGACGCCGAGCACGTAGCTAAAGATCGTCAGTCCCGAGCTCGCCAGAAGCAGACCGATCCAGTCAATCTCGGTGCGGAATCTGACCCAGAGTCCGGCACTTGCGGCGGTGCTGCTACTATCCGAAACAGGCGCGGCCTTGGGCAGGGTCCAGCGGCTAACGATTGCGGCGACCGTAAACAGGGCGCCGGGCACGTAGAAACCGATCCGCCACGACGAGTGCTCGGCCAAGACGCCGCCCAGAACCAGACCGACGCTGAAGCCGAGGGGCTGACTGAGGCCGAGAGAGGCGAAGCCGAGGTTGCGGGCCCGGCCCTTCTCGGTTGCCGCCGCAACGAGCGAGACAGAGGCGGGTAGGTGCATGGCGACGCCGATACCCTGAAGGGCGCGGAAGGTGACCAGCTGCCTGCCCGTCTGGGCGAAGCCGGTGGCCAGCGAGAAGGCGCCGAGGATCGACACGCCCACCAGCTCGACGGTGCGTGCGCCCACCAGATCCGCCACGCTGCCGGCCAGCAGGAGGGCAGATCCGGAACTCAGCCCGTACACACTGATTGGCCAGAGGTATCTAAAGCCGTAAAAAGGGAGAGTGAGTTGATCTCCTGGCTGTACACGAGAGACCCCTGGCCAGCCCAGGGACCGCTTCAACGCCAAGTCGGGGGGTATGCACGTACAGCTCTCTCTGCAGATCGACAGAGCGGGCAATAGTTGGCAGGCAGACGGTTATTATTCCATTCGTGAGCGTGATAAAGAAACTGATCAGCGCCGGCTGCATGATGGCCATGACGGTCAGGAACATAGGCTTGCGATTCGCTGACTGCGGATGGTCGACATCAAAGCTCACGAGGGAGCCATTGGTGTCCGGCGGGTCGCCCGACCTCTCATCGCCGGTCCCGATGCTGCTGATCCGGTCACCAGTGGTTCCGAGAACTCTGCCAGGGGCTTGGGCCCTGACAGAAGCCCCAAGTCTCGAGGCCGGAGTGATTGCAGGTTCGAGATGGCTCTCCGCCGCGAAGGTAGCGATGGTGGTCATGTTGTCGCCGGCTCCAAGTATTGCGGGAGCTCAGGATACTCGAGGGAAAACAGCCGCATTGTGATTGCACTGGTACACCAGGGCTCCAGGACCATTTTATATCCGAGATAAAACGTCTCTCATCCGTGATTGGGGCAGTTGAGCCTTCCCAAAACGGACGTACTACCTAGATGGTTGCTAGGTATTATCAAATCTTTTGTGGTTCAGTCTTTGTTTTGGACGGGCCGGAACAGCTACAGGGCGCATGCTCCAGTATTCATGTCAATAGCGCTCATGCGGCTGTCCAAGGAAAATACTGGCGGCGGCTCGACTTTAGGTCCGCGGGTTCCTACGCC
>PYSQ01000362.1:9676-33830 GCA_003049435.1 Nakataea oryzae
CGCCGACGCCCAGGATGTTTTCATGCGCGGGGCGGCCGAGGCCCTCGCCCGCGACGACCTGAGGTCCGCCATACACTCGTGGTTCGACATACCCGCCCGGGATGACTATGTCTACCATGCTCTGACGAGCGTCCGCCTCGACGAGGTCCAGCGCGCCGTCGCCATGGGCGCCCGGAACGGGCTGCACGCCTGGTACAGGGACCCTGCCGGCGAGCCTGTAAGCCCCGTCATGCCTCGAGGCTCCCACCTCCCTGCAGTGCCCGCCTCGGACTGACACGCCCGACTCTGCCAACCAAAAAAAAAAAAAAACCACCTGCACACCACATCCACCCAGCTCCCACCACCCTCCCCTGCAGACGTGGAAGCCTACCTCTCCATCTTCAACCCGGCCCAGTCGAGCCCCGCGGCGCTCAAGTCCTTCCAGGCCAATGCCAAGAAGGGCTCGGTCCGCCTCGCCGCCGCCGACCACCTGGCCGCCAAGCGCTTCGTGCACCCGGCGCTGTCGGCATCTCTGACCGTCCCCAAGCGCAAAAAGAGCTCGCCACCGCACCCGAACCCCTACCTCCTCTTCTGGGCCTGGTCGTGTCGCAACCTGCGCTGGTGCGGCCCCACCCCGGACACGGAGCGCACCCGCCTCCGGTCCCATTCGGTCCTGCCCGTGTTCATGCACCACTTCGGCTGCGCCGCCCCGTCTTTTGAGTCCCTCGAGGTCCTGCGCATCCTGGCTGACGGGAGGACCGTCGCCGACGTCGGCTCTGGGAACGGCTACTGTGCGTGAGAAACAAAAAAAAGAAATGAATGCTCAACCCCCAGAGGCAAGCTCTCGCCGGACTGACATCGAACTCGGGCCCGTGGTTTAGGGTCCTTCATGCTCCGCCACCATGGCGTTCATACCGTCGCCATAGACAATGAGCAGTCCCTCTGGAGAACAATGTGGATCCCCGACACCGTAAAGGAGGACGGGATCGCGTGGCTGCAACGCCAGGCCCCCCCAGGCGGGAAAGACCTGGTCCTCCTCCTGGTATAGTAAGTCGATCAGCCCATTCATTGGCGTACCCTTGCAATCTTTGCTGGAAGTATGACGACCGCTTTTCACCGCGACCGCAAGGCGCTAATTGCAGAACCACCGACTACAGCCCCGTGGTTGGTACGGATGGTAATGGCATCTTCACACGCTCCCTACTGGACGCGTACCAGGGTGACACCGTGGCTGTTGTCGGCACACAGAACAGGAATGGCTACACAGGATTCGCTCGCATGACTATGGACGAGTTTATGCAGAGAGATAATGGCCAAGGTGGGAACAATGAAACCACCGACGGTGGCGGCAGCCGAAGCCCATGGGTGCGCGCCGCGCAACTGCCTCTGCCCAGTTTCGCAGGCAAGGTGAGTTATCCGAATATTCGTCGTCAGGCACCTAAATCTTCACCCCATCGAATACTCCACAAAATACATGGAATTACTCAAGGCATATCGCCCTACTATGGAGGCTATCTCATGCTGACCCGAGTTTATGGAAAGGACGAGGCTTTGTTCATCTTCCAAAGGGGAGATCGAGCACCGAAAGATCCAGTTGGATCCTCTTAGCCTCCTCAACATGGCAGAGTCTGCAAGCCACGTGCTCATCGATGTCTATCCCTCCCTGATAGCCGTGGTTCAGAGACAAGCGGAAGAGAGCCAGAATAATTCGAGAAGATAAAAAATAAGGACGTAAACCCCCAAAATGTTAGCCCGCGTTTGCGTGCACCAGCCGCCGGCCCGAGGACCTGAGATGAATGCTGGACGTTGCCGCCCTGAAACAAGCCCTGCAGGTCCATGTATGCCAAAGATGGACAAATGTTGGGAGTTGATGCGAATAACTGTATATTACAGTCCCAAAATGAATGTGAGGCTTTCCCCGTCTTGATGAAGTTCACCAGTGACAATTCGCCGCCATCTCAGCCTTCTTCGCCTCGCGAGCTCGGATTATAGCCTCAAGCTCATGCTCGTCGTAGCCGCAATACACACCCTTGCTGGTATGGACAGGCTGCTCCTGCTTTTGAGCAGGGGACTCGGTACGCTGCTCGGTCGCCGGTTGAGCAAGGCTCTGGGGCACAACCGCCACGCCTGGCGCGGCCACCGAGATGGGAGCGGGGATCGCGCTAGGAGTAGGTTTCGAGACTGGATACTCTTGCTTGCCACCAGAGTCCTTTTGGTCATTGGCAGCAGGCCGGAGGCGGAGCACAGGGTGATCGTCATTGTGGCGACGTGTGTCACTATGGATGAACAGTGGTTAGCTTGCCATCGAATGCCGCTTGCTCGGTTGATCACTACGCCGTAGCATACATTGAACCTGGGGGCTGCGCCGTGCCACGAGGAGCAATATTCTCTGACTGGGGCGGGCCCGGGGCCGGCTTATAGCCGGAGATACCTGCCCCCGCAGAGCTTTGCTCTTTCTGCTGAACCTGCTTGGCGAGGAGTGCGATGAGCGACTGCAGCGACTGAGGGTCCAGGCCTGCTAGCGTCTCGCTGATGGCCTCGAGGGCCGTCTTTCCGCCCTGCTTGGGATGATGTTAGTAGTGTGCCACATGAGGTTTTCAAGCCTGCCGACGAGGCTATAACTGCTCACCTCTGGCTGAGAATTGTTGCTAAGTGCTGCAGCAGGCTTGTTGCCTTCAATCGGGGCTTCAGTTGCAGTCGGCTTAGCATCCACAGTCGATACGCTCTGCTGCGCCGGAGGGTTGGCGGGCGTCGCATCCACAGCAGGCACGTTCTGCTGTACTGGAGAGGCTAAAATGGGAGAAGTTTCCATAGAGGCCTGCTCTGGCGGGCGAACAGCTGGAGACGCCGCACGAGGCTGGACAATCATTTGATGAGAAGCCTGAGGGGATGTGTTGACGTTGGCAGCAGCGGGATCTTTGAGTACAAACAGAGGCGCTGTAGCAGACAGGCCTCTCGGACCGGGGGCCTGCTGGACAGGAGGCTGCTGAGCCGGAACTATCTGGACCGGAGCTTCCTGGACAGAAACTTGCCGATCAGGAAGTTGCTGAGCAGGACTCTGCTGAACCGGAGTGTTCTGGGCCACAGACTGCTTGACGGGATGCTGCTGAGCTGGAGGAGAGCCGAGAACAGAAGGGACGTGCGTCTCAAGCTTGATCTCATGGGCCTCCACGCCTTCGATGGTCGGGGGCTCGGGCTTGACAATGGGAACTGGGGGCCGCACCATCACCACTTCCGGCTTCGGAGCAGCGAGTGAAGGATCAGGTTTTGCGGTGGCCAACCATTTGTCAAAAACGTCGATCAGCTCTTTGTTTTCAGTGATCATCCAGCACTGCATCTGGATCAGGCGGTCGACGAAGCCTCCGATGCAAGTTACCATGAACTCTCTGGACTCGTCAATCTCCTGCTGCGATGGGCCACTTGGGCGCGGACGGTAGAATTTCATGGCAACGGCAGAAGTAATGAACTGCAGGGGCCGCCAGTACCAGTGGTCCTGCAAGACGTCGCGCTGCCGACCAACCGGAAGCGGATTCTTGGGCCAGCGGGTGGACATGAGACCGAAGAGGGCCATGCGGAAATTTCCCAGAGCTCTATCCTTCTTGTCCATCTCCTGCTGTGCTTTCCAGTCCCAGTAGCGGCAAGCCTTGCTTTGTGGCCGCGGGAGGACAAAGAAGTCGACAACGATGTCGGCGAGAGAGTTCATGGAACACCGCCACTCAATGAGAGTAAAGACCTCGCGCGCGTGCTCCTCAGTCGGATTCACAGTCTGGAGAAACGTAGTGAGCATGGCCAGGCAGCGCTTGCTGGTCGCTTGATCCCACTCGCCGGGGCACCCCCGGAGCTCTTGACGGACGAGGAAGCTGAGATGGACGAGTTGGGACTCACGCGTGCCACCAAACGCGCCAGCGAGGAACTTGTAACCACCACCTTGGACGCTGGCGGTGGGCTCGCTGAGATTCTTGATGCCTGCCCACTTCTTGGCGAAGTATGCGAGGCTGAGAGGGCCCTTTCGACTTCCGAGAGCCGCCTCCCACTCGTCTTGGTCGGCGTCAAATCTAAAGACGTTCTGCCGAGCGGACGGCAGCATGTTGCGGATCATGCAGTCGTGAATGCCAGTGTACAACTGCTTGTAGAGCTCTCCGGCGGGACCCTCGGTGGTGCGCACCATGTCACGCGCCTCCCTCTCCTCAGTCCAGGACTGGAGAACCGTCGATGCGAAAGCGCCTCCGCATTGCTTCGCCAGCATCTTGTCCAGAACGGCGTGGTCGATTCCTTCTGCATGCTTGTGACGGCCGGCAAAAGGCCGAATCTCCCATCCGGCGGAGAAAGACGCGGGGACAATGATGGTGATGGGAATGCCGTATCGCTTAAGCACCATGCCCAGCCAAGAGTCCTTGGTCAGGTACTTTCTATTCTCCTCCAGCTCAAGGCAGATATCAAGCTCCGGGCTGACCTCGCCCGAGATGATAACGACCAGGCACTCGTCCTTCTGCTGAGCAGCCTTGGCTTGCTTGTCGAGCTCGTCCACAAAGGCGGTGAAGAGGTTCGGGATGTTGCTGTCGACGCGGATCAAGCCAATTGCGTCCGAGAGGTCCTTGGGCTTGCCGTCGACGACAGTTGGATAGCGCGTCTTGTGTTCGGACATTGCATTGGCGATGTCGACAAGCGAGAACCAGGCCTGGTCGTCCTTGTTGCCCTCGCGATGGAAGGTCATCTTCCAGGCGAGGAAGTTCGAGACATGGTGGCCGAGACAATCCAGGCCTGCCAAGTCCATCGGAACGGCGCAGATGCCGACAATGTGAGGGCGCTTGGTGATATCAGGAGGCGCATGGCTCACGAACTTGAGTTTAGACAAGATGGCGTGGTGGCCAGAGACGATCGCGTCTCCGTTCGATGCCATCTTTTATCAAAACCAAGGCACGCAGGTTTGTTTCGTGAGATGCGAGGTCCTGAAGGCAGGTGAATGGGGTGAGGTTGTGGTGTGGTGTTAGGATAAAGGGAATGGTACCTTGGATAGGCAGTCTTCGAAAGAGACGGAAGCTCCCGAAGAAGGACGGCAACCCAGAAGAATGGAAGAGAGGGGAATGAGACCAATGAGCCTGCAAGATGAGAAAAAGGCCCAAGGATGAGGAATTCCACGCAAACAAGTCCTTCAGACAGCGCAGGTTGCACAAAGACTGCCCGCCCGCGATGGTACGCACGAGGCGCGGACGGCGGAGGCTGAAGGCGAACCAAGAGGTGTTGATGTCGGGCAAGCGAAAGAAGACGACTAGCTGAGGCCGTGCAGAGACAGACAGCGAGAGGGTGGGCTTTGGTTGGATGGGGTCGGTCGTTCCTTCCTTGGTAGGTGCGTTCCCGGAGAGAAAGAGGTCGGGGGATGGGCCTTGGCGTTTGGGTTTTTTTTGCACTGCAAATTTGCGAGGCAGAAGTGGCC
This sequence comes from Nakataea oryzae, assembly GCA_003049435.1. Taxonomy (NCBI): domain Eukaryota; kingdom Fungi; phylum Ascomycota; class Sordariomycetes; order Magnaporthales; family Magnaporthaceae; genus Nakataea; species Nakataea oryzae. The sequence continues at coordinate 15,090 of PYSQ01000362.1, forward strand.
TTCGGATTTTCCTCATGCCTGGTATAGAATCCCGTGAGAAGCCAACCACTGCAGATGACACCGCAAATTTTTTGCGGCGAGAGACTGGCCTGGAGTAAAAAAAGATACGTCCCATCTCAGGGCCTTCAAGCGCCCACACCGGGTCTTGATATGCCCAGGCAATTATCTATATCTACCACTCCTCGCCCCAAATATGCCCAAGATCATAGGATCTACCTCGCGAGAAGAGCCGTTCGCACCTAGAGATATAAGGCGGTACTCTAATCTAACCCTCAAAATCCTTCAGACGTCAGCACCACGGAAAAGCTGCAGCAAACCCAAAACTCCAACATCACCTCCCCTCTCCAAAGGCCCCAAGCACTCTCACGCCGTTGCGATCCACCGTCCGCCTCTCTAGCTCGACCTCCTCAAGCGGCATTGGCTTCCCCTCGCCAAGAACGAAGCGGCGGTGCCATGCGCCGACGAACATGCCCTCAGGGTCGGCGCGGTCGCGCACCTCGCGCCAGCGGCGCAGGTCGTCACCATACAGGCTCTCCATGTCGGCGAACTGGAAGTTCTTGGCCCAGTGGGGCCGCCCGCCCAGGTCGAGCATCAGCCACTCGAACGCCTCGTAGTAGCGCAGCAGCGAAGGCGGGTCGCGGAGGTAGGGGCGGTAGAGCGTCGCGTTGAGGTACAGCGTCGGTCCGTCGGGCATGGTCGGGTCTAGAAAAGGGCGACAGCCGCCGCCGGACTGGATGGATGCGTTGTTGGTGTCGGACACGCGCACCTCGAGCGGCGCGTGCACGTACAGGCCCTCGGCCGAGAAGGGGATCCCGTGCTCCACGTAGCCGTCATCGCCGGGTCGCAGTCGGTTGAGCCAGGCGCCGAGGCGCGTCAAGGCCTCGGGCCCCTTGGCAAGCGGCAGCGCCCACTCGTTGACGAACTGCGAGTACAGGCAGTCGAGCAGCAGGGCGTCGCGGCTGGGCTGGAGGCCGCTGGTGGTGGTGCCGTTACGGAACCCGTACTGCATGCCAAAGACGAAGCGCTCGACCCAGGGCAGGATGCGCGGCACGTGCTGCGCCAGCCACAGCAGGTTATGATACACTAGGTAGCCCAGGCGCCCGCCGTACCAGCTCGCCGGCGGCACGACCTGGCGACCGTCGGCGTCCTCCCCCTTGGGCTCCTCGGCGCGCCAAACAACGGCGCGGCGGGTGTGCGGGAACCACCAGACGCGCACAAAGTGGGCCTGGCTCCAGAGCGTCGAGTCCCAGGCCCGCAGCATGACGGCGTCCGAGTCGATGGTCTGGGACCACGAGAGGCTGAAGGCGGGCACGGCGCGAAAGGTGACCTCGGTGATGATTCCCAGGGCGCCGAGCGAGAGCAGGGCGGCGCGGAAGAGGTCCGGGTCCTGCTCGGCCGAGCAAGACCTCGTGCGGCCGTCGGCCAGGGTGATCTTGAGCGCCAGAATGTCGTCAGAGATGAGGCCGTGCCTCAGGCTGCTGCCGTGCGTGCCCGTCGAGATGACGCCCGCAATGGACTGCTCGTTGATGCTGCCGAGGTTGGGCATGGCCAGCCCCGCCCGGTCCAGCTCCTCGGCCAGGGCGAAGAGCCGGATCCCGCTCTCCATGACGACGATACCCGTGTCCCGGTCCAGCGACAGCACCCGCCTGTACCTGTCCAGGTTGACCAGCCACCCGGACGTGCATGTCAGGTCCGAGGGCGAGTGGCCGCAGCCCACGAGCGAGACGCGCCGCCGCAGCCGCCGGGCCAGCGACACCACCTTTTCAATCTCGGCCTGCGACTCAGGCTGGATGTACAGCTCCGGCACCGACGCGAACGTTTTGGCCCACGTGTGGTGCAAGTGGCCGGCCCGCGCCCTGAACGGCACCTCGTCGGCCTCGATCGCGTCCCTGATGATCCCCGCAACCCGCGGGTCCAGTTTGTTTAGCGCATCGTCCTGATCCCTCGGGTTACCCATTGCTGCGCAAGGGGGCTATGCAAGTTCTCAAGGGGCGACTCGAGTCCTAAAGTCGGGTATATATCGTCGGGATGGTTACACTGAATAGTGGAGATGGCTGGACCCTCGGCTCTTTGTTTGTTTGCTCTCTCTGTCCCAGGGCTTCCCTGAAGGAGGGAGGGATGGAGTGGCGGCGACGAAAGCCCGCGAGTGCTCGGCCGGGTTCTATGATCACTCTATGGAGGTGGATAGTAAAACCTTGAGCCAGGTGTGCCACCCTTATCTTTCACCGACTTGCGGCGGGGATGACGGGACGGCAGCGGCGGAAAATTTCGTCAGTCTGCATGGAGGTATCATTTTCATGCAAAAAAAAAAAATTCTCCAAAAGCAAATAATAGCAGGACATGGTCGCCAATGTGAAGCGAGGGACCCGGCCCTCGATCGCTCGCATTGGGCGTTCGTCAAGGTGTTGTCGGTATGACAAACTCGCCCACCCCGGAAGCAAGCCCACTGTAGGGCCTCGCGGCCCTCAGCACATTCAGCACATACCCAGCGCTGTTGGTTGCAGGTTTGTTGCCTGATGCGCTCTTTTTTTTTTTTTTCGTGCTCGCTACGGCAAACGCAGAGTGCGAACCCGCGCACCAAGACAGCTTTTAGGCTCTTGACAGCCCTGGGGCCCCACCCGCATGCCGACCAGACCCTGCAGCTTGCAGGGGACGGCGGCGGCCACTAAAATCCGAGATTAGCACCGAGCAGAGCTCAAGATCTGGCGGGGGCGGACTGTGGTGCGATCGGGTGGGGGGCTCGATCAACGCGCAATGGCGTGCTGTGCTGTGTGGTATTTCGATCGCGGCGGCCGCCTGCAGCGCCGCGATCAGCGACGGCTCGATTCCTGACCCGGATCGCACCATCGAAACAAATCGCCTCACTCAGCACAAGAGGGCGAGGGCCAATTTGCTTTCCATCGGGCTCCTCTGCCGACGTTGGGCGCCCCGCCGCCACGCCAACCAAGCCAAGCACCAAGACTCACCGGGCTTCTTTCTGTATAAGTGAACCTATGCATCCGTCACTCCGTTGCAGGGATGGCGAGGTCAGCTGTATGGGCTCGAGTCCTGGCTGTACGCTACTTGTGCCCATGCCTGCGTTGCCGGCCGCCCATTCGTCCATGTCGATGGTCTGACAAATCAAAACCAGAAAGTCCAGAGTTTATTAGGCGTAAATACGCGCCTGGCACACTCGCGACGCAACCGAGCAGAGGGAGACACATGAGAAAAAGCAAACAGTACGCCGGCTTGCCCGAAAAAGATCCGAGGTCACTAAAGCACCACCCTGGCAATTTTCCCAAGCAGGCTGCGCAGCACCTACGCCCACGTCTCGGGCCCGAAGATTCCGCCCCGGGGCAGGCTGGATTTTATGGCCCTGGAGGTCATGTCCAGGGTGCCGAGCGCCTCTGCGTTGCCGAACCAGACGAGGATCTGGGCCTGTGTCATGTGCAGGACAAAGAAGATGACGATGGAGGCCACGGCCAAGCCGCAGTCGAGCGCCGCCGACGTGACGTAGTTGTAGCGCATCCACCAGCCCGTGAAGCGCCGCCTGATGAAGTAGTTGAAAGCTGTGCCTACAAGTCCCCAGCACCTGTTTTCCGTGTGGTTAGAGAAAAGGACGCACGGACGGACTGAAAACGAGTGGTGCACACAGGGACGGGGGCGGCCCATGTCCCTTGGGGAGGGATCACCGAGACTCACAGATACATGTAGACCGTCGCGGGCGGGATCCACCCAGAGCCGCCAAAGAAGACGGGCATGCTGACGTAGCGCCACATCGAGCGCGGGAAACGGCGGGCAAAGAGCCAGGTGGCGACGGGTGCGGCGGCCCCGATTAGCCAGAACCACTGCAGCGGCGCGTACAGCGCTCCCGGGCCGAACAGGCGTTGCGGGCCGATGGCGCCCCAGACGACGGAAGTCGTGAAGGCGGAGCGCGCGCCCGGGCAGACGTAGCGGTTGCGGGGCGTCTCCTCGCACACGCCGTCGATGCTGCCCAGCGCCCACGTCATGACGAGCACCTGCACCACGGCCGACCAGGCCGACGCGACGAGCTGCGACCAGAAGAGCACGCGGGGCGGCACCTTCATGTAGTGGCCCAGCTTGAGCCCCTGCGCGAACGAGAGGGCCTGCGACACGCACACATGGCTGTAGCTCTTGAACATCATCGTGGCCATGGGCCGCCCGGGGAGCATGTGGCCGACCAGGTACTGGGAGAAGACGTTGAGCCCGAGCTGCATGTTGGTGACGGCCTGCACGACGCCGACGGGGACCGCCCAGACCAGCGGCACCGCCAGGCAGACGACGAACCCCCACCACGGCAGGCCCGTGGGCCAGGCGCAGACGACGGCGAAGGAGACGCCCGCCGTGGCGACCAGCAGCACCGCGTACCACCAGTCGTGGGCCTCGCGGAACTTTTTGTTGAGCCGCATGTGCACGTCGTCGTCCTGCCGCCGCCCAGCCCTGAGCTGCACCCAAAGGTCGGGCCCGTTGTAGAGCGCCACGTGCACGATGACGGCCGCGGCCGCCGCAAAGGCGAGGCCGTACGAGAGCGCCGTCTGCGTTGCAAAGTAAGGGGGAGAGTATGCGTGGTACTCGGCCTCGTCAAACTGCAGATTCTTGTCCAGGACGAACGAGACCTCGTATGGGCGGCCCGTGTTGTCGTACGCGTCCGAGCTCTGGACCGGCATGTAGTCGGCGAACCAGTGACCCGAGAAGTGCAGACCCATGGAGACGAAGACGAAGAAGACGAGCACGCCGGCCATGGTGTTGGCGATGGCGTGGAACGGCGGGATCAGCGGCGACGCCAGGTAGCCCGTCATGACGGACCAGTCGAACGTGATGGGCACCAGGCCGTAGCCGCTGAAGCCGCCAAAGAGCTTGTTGACAATGACGTTGTCGGGCCAGATCCAGGTGATCCAGCAGAACCACGTCAGGCCCTGAAACACCCAGCCGGGGAACCAGTACCAGAGGAACGCGCCACCCGAGACGACGAGGAACCAGCGGTACCGCCCCACGGCCCAGCCGTCCGTCTCGGCCGGTTCCGAAGGCGAGTGGTCGTGCAGGGCGTAGAAGAGCGAGGCGTTGACCAGAGTGGACGGCCAGATCATGGCGGCGGGCCACACAAGAAACCGACGCGCGAGGCCCGCAAGCCCGTAGCCCAGACACAGAGTGGTTATGCCAAACAGAATCTGCCACAGCATGTCAAATTTCTGCCCGAAAAAGTGCTGCTGGGCAACGATGACGTCCGTCGCATAGAGCGTGCCCCCTCCGTACGCAGCCTGTGTATCAGCGGCATGGAAGCGTCAGCCAGGATAAATCACCGAGAGAATGGAGGATACCGCGTAGCTTCCCCTCTCCCAAAATCAGAGTTTAGAATGCTGGCAAGCCAGCCATCTTACATTAGACATTACTGTTATTACAACGTGCTCCTTGAAGTTGAACCGGCCGGGTTTGAGATTAAACTTCAGACCCAGGAGATCAAACTGGTGGTCTGGAAACACTAGATCCCACAGCAGACCGATTGGGTAAGCCGCCAGCTGGATCAGGTATGTGTTGATGCAGATGCTTGGCGACCGCAGGGAGAAGACCATGTTGATCCCGGAGCCCAGAGTGCAAAGGAGTAGACCTATGGTCCAGGCCCGGATCGTGTTGGCTGGGACGTCGATGTCGTGGCTTCGCACGGCAGATCGAACCTGGTGCGGATGAGCAAAACGAAGGCTTAGTATATCCGATGGTGCCTGCCTTGCCGCGCTTCCCAGCATGTGCGCCGCGCGTTTGGATGCAGCCTCGTCCTTACCTCTGGGTAGGGAGAGTTGTCCTCGACGAGGACCTGCTCGATCTCGACGCCCTTCTCCGCGTTGCCGCTCGCCAGAACGGCGTCGACGTCCTTCAGCTCTCCGACCGGGAGGTTCGGATCCAGGCGGTGCGTCCTCTCGAACCGCCGGAGGACTGTGAGGGTCTCGATGCCCGTGGCCTCGCTCTCGGCCAGGCCCTCTGGCGAGGCCGTCCCGGGCGTGGCGCCTCCACCGGGCGGCTCATGACGCGGTATGCGGAAGCCGAGCACCATCATCTATCGTCCAGCTTGCAGTGGTGGGGTTGGAAGCACTCGCGATGTGTGTCGCGTGGGCGCCAGAGGAGCGACTGACAGCGTCCAGAGTGCCCCCTTTGACTCGTCTTGGGCACATACGCAGCTCGACCACGGCAGCGCGGGCGGAGAAACGGGGCGTGAGCCAGTAGTGCTCCTGGAACAATGGCAGACAGCGGAAGGACGCGGGGGAGGGGGGCAAAAGGGCAGCATGGTAGGGGGCAGGTAATATGTATCCAGGTGGCCCAACCGCGTCTTATGCACTCTATCGATGGAGGGTGAATGGCTGCATTGCTACCATGGCATCGGAGCTCAGGAATGGGCTGGGTCGGATGAAAAACAAGGGGGTGTGGGTGGCCAGGGGGGGTCGTTGTCCAGCTGAGGACGTCGTCTTCGGGACGCACCACCCGCCCTGGCCTCGCTCCCGTCCAGTCCAAACCTGCCTCGTTTCCGGTACTGGGTGTACTGGGTGTACTGGGTGTGCCCAAAACGGGACCGTCACCTGTCGCCCATCCAAGCAGGCGCGATGGGGTGTTGAAATGGGCCGAGCTGGACGCGGAGGGTCCGAGGCGAGGATTCCCGATTGCATTGGCGGGAGGGCATGTTTGGCACAGCAGCAACACTCGTATAGTAAACACACTGAAGCGTCGAGCCCTCCGCGGTCTGGGGCCAGCATATGCAGATCGGGCATCTTGGCGTGGAAACCCTTTGGAGACAGCTCGCTGCGGAGCATGACCTGCCAGGAACAGGAACGGACGTTGGCCAACGTCGGCAGGCAGGCAGACAGTGTATTTACAGTGCCAATTCACACCACCCCCAACAAGCCACACGGAGCTGCCTGCTGTGCGGCGCTATTTCTGGCCTAGCATTCAGATCCAGCCTCTACTCCTCTCATCCAAATTCTGCCAATGCTTCCTTGCTTTCCCGTCTCTGTAAATATTCCTTCGAGCCCATCCCAAGGTTCTTTTCTTGTCTTCTCTGGAATATTGGACAGGCCCCCTGCTTTGGGCCAATGCCCGGCCGGACTGATTCCCACGGCCGGCGAAGGGAGAATACCCGACAATTTATCCAGATGAAGCTGCACACCGTCCCAGACCCTGCTCGTGTCTGGTAAAAATCACGAGAACAAGGGTTGGGGACCGCCTCTCTGGACCAGTGGCAATGCAACTCGGCCGCCTTGGCACTTGCCAGGGTCAACTACAGTATGTAGGCATCTAGAGACAGATATCTAATAGGCAGCTTCCTGCTTGTCTCTCTCTCTCTCTCTCTCTCTCTCTCTCTCTCTCTCTCTCTCTCTCTCTCTTTGTTTTTTTGGTGCTCCAGCATTTATTGGCATTGGTTGATGGCGTTTTCAAGACAGGTTGCGTGGCTTGGTTTGGCTGCTTGGGTGTTTTTCNTCCGTTTCAACCGTTGTTATTGTTTTTAGAATTTTTTTATATTTGGTTTGGTTTTATAGTCTTCTGTATCGCACAAAGACCAGTGGAAATTGCTGCAGGTCTGATCTTTTACTCGCAACCCATTTTTATGTCCCGAGCTCTCTCATCAGAGTAATTACGCTTTCAAAAAAAAACTAGGCAGTGACCTTCTTCTTCAGGATGTCCTTCAGGGTTTCGGCGTCGGCAGCAAACTTGCTGATACCCTCGCGCAGCTTCTCGACGGCCATCTGGTCCTCGTTGAAGTCGAAACGGAACAGGGACTCGTTCGAGATGTACGACTTCTTCTCAATGTCGAGGGACGAGGCAACGCTGGCATCCAGCTTCTTGGGGACAGCCTCCTCCGAGTTAAGGAGCTCCTCCAGGAGGCTGGGGGCGATGGTGAGGTAGTCGCAGCCAGCAAGCTCAGTGATCTCGCCAGTGTTGCGAAAAGAGGCGCCCATGACGATGGTCTTGTAGCCGTACTTCTTGTAGTAGTTGAAGATGGCCTTGACCGAGGCGACACCGGGGTCCTCCTCCTTGGCGTACTCCTTCTTGTTCGCAGCCTTGAACCAGTCGAGAATGCGGCCAACGAAGGGGCTGATGAGGAAGGCGCCGGCCTCGGCGGCAGCGACGGCCTGGACGAGAGAGAACATGAGCGTCAGGTTGGTGTTGATGCCGTGGTCGCGCTGCAGGATCTCGGCGGCCTTGATGCCCTCCCAGGTCGAGGCAATCTTGATCAGGACACGGTCCTTGGAGATGCCCTCCTTCTCGTAGAGCTGGTAGGCGGAGACGGCCGGTTGTCAGCAGGAGCCGCGGGACGAAGCACGCTATGTTTGTCAAGGGCAAGGGCAAGTGCTCACCTCGATAATGTGCAGGGCCTTGTCAACCGAGGCCTTGGTGTCGAAAGAGAAGCGGGCGTCGACCTCGGTGGAGACCTTGCCGGGGATGATCTTGAGGATCTCCTTGCCGAACTCGACGAGGAGGCGGTCGAGGGCAGCGTCGACCTGCTCGTCGACCGAGCCGCCGTGCTTCTTTGCGTACTCGACGGCCTGGTCGATCAGCTTTGCGTACTCGGCCTTCTTGGACGCGGCCAGGATGAGCGACGGGTTGGTGGTGGCATCCTGGGGCTTGTATTTGCCGATGGTGGCAAAGTCGCCCGAGTCGCTGACGACAACGGTGCCGGTGGCCTTGAGCTGCTCCAGAGCGCTAGGCATTGTGGCTGTTTGTCTCTATCGTAGGTCGATCTTGGTTTGGTGGTGGGTTGTTGGCGGGAGAGGCAGGTGGCGATGATGATGAGACGGGATTCCAGGGGTTCTATCAACCGCTGGTCTTGGTGGGTGGGCTGTTTTGTCAATTTATATACTGCGGGGTAGAAATCGACTGGATACCTGGCCGTCTACTGACGGGCGTGCTTCAACCCAACAGCTCTGAGGTAATGGGCAGCCACAAATGACGATTCCCCCACGTCGCAGGGGACCTTGGCCGCGGCAAGCTCCACGCGGCCGCCACAACAAAGGATTTCCGTGTTCCGGCGGTAGGATGGATGCAACCTCCCATCATTTTGACGGCCGTCGTGAAGACGTGGGCGCCACATGCTTGTACCGCCAGCTGTGATTCCCAAGTGTTCGTACTGCCTCCTTCTTCCTTCTTCCTTCTTCCTTCTTTCCTCTTGCCAAGACACGAGAGCCCCGAGATGCGTGCCGAGATGCCTCGTTGCATGCACCGCAGTTTCGCCAGCGCTGCTTGCCACGCCGAGCCAGCCGAGGGGCATGAAACAGCAGCCAGTTGACGGTACAACGCACGCACGCACGACCGGACTTATCTCCGCTACCGGCATGCCATCGCCTCAGGCGTGGACCAGGGCCACGTTTTCCCGGCGTGCCATGCCAGAGGCCGCTCCCGAGTCATCCGGTAAAATCGCTCACAGGCGGAATCATGGTATGGTGGAATGCCCAAGTCCTCGGCCTTGAGATTCCATGCATAACGTCGCCACGGTTGCTTAGTAACGGCCCACTGCCTTCCACGCCTTCTTCTCCGTAATGCGGGCGCATCGTGACTGTTGTATTACTGCTCTTCACAGATATCGAGATTGAGAGGCCCCGACGGCCGTGCTGGTTTCATGCGTGCCGGACTTCCCGGCCACGCCCTCCCCTGCTCCCATGGTCGGGTTTCCTGCGAATTCCTTGGGTTTATTTCGCTCTTTCACTTTAATCTTGTCGCATCACGTATACATATAAGACCCTCCGCCGTCTTTGATCTAGTCCCATCTGCTAGTTGATTAGTTGATTGCTCCATGTTGTGTCCTCAGGCGACCCCCCAGCGACTCAATACAACCGCCGCGGCGACCGCGCGGTCGTTCTGTCGCAACGGCAAACACCAGGTCGAGCTCCCCACGAAACTGACCGAATACCCCTCTACAGCTCTAGTTGGCTTGTTGGCGTAGGCTTTTGGCCATCTCAAACCAACACAAGCCGAGTGGCTTGTACACGGGGCGCCTGTACACCATGAGGCTGTGCAGAGTTGTGCAGCAAAGTTACTTGTGCTCAGTCCCAGTCCTGGCACTGTGGGGAAGCTGTTTCTCGGCTGCTGACGACGTCACCACGGCGCTGTGAGAGCGCTCTCTCGTCTCAGGAACCTCGGGATTTTGATTGGAGGTCTCTCGAGGCACTCTGGGGGCAACAATTGATGTAACAAGTCTGAGTCGCGACAGCTCCATGGCGGCGTGCAAGCTCTCATGCTTTCAGAAGGCACGCAGGCTGACGCTTTGGGTTGCTTTGGGTTGCTTCGGCCGAGAGGCAGTCGAAGCTATGCGGGTGGGCGGACAGTGCCAGGGGAAGGTGCGCAAAAGCTAATGCGGGCATGGCGACCGGTTTCGGTGCTGGTTTCCCATGGAGTCACGAATTCCACATTAAATTTTTTTTTCTTCGCTCCCCTCCAAGCCAAGGCGCCCAAACCACGAGCTTGACCCGACTGTAACAGGGAGTAGTATATCTCGCCAGCTTCCCCCGCGCCGCGCTGCCTGCTCTCCTCGTGTCCGCGAAAAATACTTGATGGTACCGCAGGTGCGGCGCCCCTCCCTCGCCCACCCCTGCCGTTGCGTGGACCGAGCTCCATCCTGCTAGCTCTTCCAAGTGCTCGAAGCGCGGCTTTTCATCCGCGGCGGAATCGGAACATCTCGACCCTCCCTCGCAGTGTTCCCACCTCGCTCAATTGGCCGCCGACCGCCTACTCCGAACGCCCTCCCGCGACCCGCGACCGGGCATCTCCCGTGAAAAATGCTCCCCGCTGGTGCTCTCCGCGCCGGCGTGCGCCAATGCGTGCGAGTCGGAAGCCTCCCCAAGCGGAGCTTGCCCTGCTCACGGGCCCTGCCCCGGCTGACGGCTGCGCTCGCCGCCCGCCGCTCCTTCTCGGCCTCGGCACCCCTCCTGACCACGGACCTCAGCACTAGAGGCATAGTCGTCCAGGCTATCAGCAGCGTCGCCTCTAAGCGCGAGGTCCAGCAGTACCTCTCGCTCTTTACCTCGGTCGAGTCCCAGAAGTTCGCCGTTATCAAGGTCGGCGGCGCCATCCTCACCGACTACCTCGACGAGCTCTGCAAGGCTCTGGCCTTCCTGTACCAGGTCGGCCTCTACCCCGTCATCGTCCATGGCGCGGGGCCCCAGCTCAACAAGCTCCTCGAGGAGGCCGGCATCGAGCCCCAGTTCGAGGAGGGCATCCGCGTTACCGACGCCAAGACCCTGGCAGTGGCTCGTCAGCTGTTCCTCGAGGAGAACCTCAACTTCACCAAGAGGCTGGAGGAGTTTGGCGTCAACGTCCGTCCCGCCACTGCCGGCGTCTTCTACGCCGACTACCTGGACCAGAAGAAGTGGGGCTACGTCGGCAAGATCACAAAGGTCAACACTGACATCATCGAGGGCGCTATTAACCGCCAATGCTTGCCGGTCCTGACCTCGCTTGCCTGGACCCCCGAGGGCCAGCTGCTCAACGTTAATGCCGACGTCGCTGCTGCCGAGCTGGCCAGGGCTCTCGAGCCCCTGAAGGTTGTTTACCTCTCGGAGAAGGGCGGGCTCTTCAACGGCGACGGAGACAAGATCTCGGCCATCAACCTGGACGAGGAGTACGACTGGTACATGTCGCAGGCCTGGTGCAAGTTCGGAACCCGTCTCAAGATCAAGGAGATCAAGGAACTGCTCGATACTCTGCCGCGCACCTCTAGCGTCGCCATCATTCACCCTCAGGACCTCCAGAAGGAGCTTTTTACGGACTCGGGTGCCGGCACCCTGATCCGCCGCGGCAGTAAGCTTGCCACGGCCACCTCCCTTTCCGAGTTCAGCGACATCCCGAAGCTCAAGGAGGTCCTCGCGAGGGACCGCGAAGGCCCCAACGCCGCCGAGTCGGTCGACACCTATCTTGAGTTTATGAAGGACAACTCCTTCAAGGCCTACTACGATGAGCTCATGAGCGTCCTGGCCATCACCCTGCCTCCTGCCGAGCAGGGCGGTGTTGCCAAGCTCGTGACTCTGACAATGACCGCCTCGGGTTTCTTCACCAACGTGGCCGACAACATTATGGCTGCCATCAAGAAGGACTTCCCGAAGCTCGTCTGGACCGTCAGCGAGGACGACGAGAACCTCTCGTGGTTCTTTGACAAGGCCGACGGAAGCATGTCCAAGAACGGCACCGTGCTGTTCTGGGCCGGTCTGGACGTTGCCGAGAGCACCAATGTCATGCGAGACTTCAACACCAACGGCACCGCTATCCTTTACAGCAACCACGTGCAGCCTGGCGTCGCCGAGAAGCTGGCTACGACGGGTGCAAGCAAGGCTCCGCTCGGCCAGCAAATCAGGGCCTACCACACGGCGGCTCGCCGGCCGGTGATGACGGCGTCGCGGCTGAGCCAGATGAACAGAGGATTTAGCAGGGCATACTCGACGGCTCGCGAGGCTCGGATGCCCATGGGCTACCCGACCGGACGTGGATATGCCACAACCACCAACCCCAACCCTCCACTGGGCAAGAAGAATGCTTCCAACAGTGCCACGGCCAAGGTCGCGCTGATCGGTGCCCGGGGCTACACCGGACAGGCTCTCATCACTCTCCTCAACTCACACCCTCACATGGAGCTGTCGCACGTCAGCTCCAGGGAGCTCGCCGGCACGAAGCTCGAGGGCTACACCAAGAGCGACATCACGTACGAGAATCTTAGCCCCGAGGACATGCAGGAGATGGAGAGGCAGGGAGAGGTGGACTGCTGGGTGATGGCGCTGCCAAACGGCGTGTGCCAGCCGTACGTGGAGGGCATCTACAAGGGCCGGGAGGGCAGGGGACACACCAGCGTCATTGTGGACCTGTCGGCCGACTACCGTTTTGATGACAGCTGGACGTATGGCCTGCCGGAGCTGACGTCGCGCGAGGCGATCCGCAACGCGAAGCAGATCTCCAACCCTGGCTGCTACGCTACGGGCGCGCAGCTCGCCATCTCGCCGCTCCTGGAACACCTGGGCGGGCAGGCGTGGATCTCGGGGGTGTCTGGCTACTCCGGGGCGGGCACCAAGCCGTCGCGCAAGAACGACACGACGTTCCTGGCGGACAACATACTGCCATACAGCCTGACGGACCACATGCACGAGCGCGAGATCAGCAGGCAGCTGGGCACCGAGGTGGCCTTTGTGCCGCACGTGGCGCCCTGGTTCTCGGGCATTCAGCTGACGATCGGCATCCCGCTGCGCCATGAGATGAACTCGCGCGACATCAGGCACATCTACCAGGACCGATACGCGGGCGAGCGTCTTGTCAAGGTGGTTGGTGAGGCGCCCTTCGTCAAGGACATTGCCAACAAGCACGGCGTCGAGATTGGAGGGTTCCAGGTGCACTCATCCGGCAGGCGTGTTGTCGTTTGCGCCACGATCGACAACCTGCTCAAGGGCGCGGCGACCCAGTGCCTACGTAAGTCTCTCGGTGTTGCTGCTACTCCTCCTCCTGCATGTGAAAAGCGAGCGCCCAGCTGACCAAGTGAATTGCAACTCAACAGAAAACATGAACTTGGCTCTTGGTTATGCAGAGTACGACGGCATCCCCGTCATGTGATGACCCGTATGAAGTTAATACTCCAAAAGACCTACCTCCTTGTACGTACACATCTCCTCGGCTCCAACAATCTGGGCAGAGGACGGTGGTAGATTTATTCCGGCGCAGGCAAAATTATTGGGGAGTCACGGTGTTCAAACCATCACAAAAAGACTTTGGCGTGTCGCTTCTTTTTTTTTCATTAGGAGTTCTTTATTCTTATTACCGGTTCTTTTTTATTCTTCTTTTTCTCTCGGGATAGGCAGGGGAGATTTTGGTATATACTTTCTCTTGTGCCCTTGTCCTTCCTGCCGGCATGTTCTAGGAATCTTTTCTTGGTTCTATTCGGTTGCCTCCAACGTCCATTGTTTGGTTTTCCCTCCCCTTCGAGGCAAATATGATCTCGATATTCTTCAGCCTGTCCGTGCTTTGTTTCTCTTGATATCAATCGTGCCTGGCGAGTGCATGGCTCGCAGGTGACAAGAAACAGCAGTGATCCGGAGATGTTGCCCGAGGCAAGTCCAAGGCCATTTACATCCGACTAAAATTCCCGGGGAGGAATAAAGGGTGGTGGTACTACATGGTTTCCAGCAGCGCCTAGCAACTGGCGTGACCTGGCTGGGTGAGTCCACATAACATCTTTTCTTGTTCAACGGTGAGGCGCGAATGCGCAAGCTCATGCTCTTGCTCGTGAAATGCCGGATGTACAATTGGGGAATGTGATGCCCGTCGTTGCCAGCGCAAAACCACAACAACCTTGGCACTCACGTCCCCTTCTCTCATTCCATACGCTACCGAGAAAAAAAACAATGCCATCAATTCTTTCCAAACATTGCCCTCTTGTCCAAGAGTTTGGGTATCGCCCCTCGAAAGCCCGCGGAGGCATGCTTGACGAGGAGGGTATGCACCGAGGGGGCGAGGAGGTATGAGACATGGTCACCTGTCGCCCTCATCCGCCGTCACCTCTATGGTGATACCCCGAATTCGTTTCAGTGTCGTAAAAACCCATTCATTACCCGACCTGGGGGAGCAGGATACTGGGGGGCGCTGGAAAACGAGCCCGAAAAAGCAACAGCACATAAAACATAATAGTGCCTCGAGAGAAAAGCAAAGAAGAAAAAAAACGCCGCGCCATTCCAGGAATCCCGTTCGTACATACAGATGCGTCAAAATCTTGCCTCTTCATCTCTTTGTTCGTTGGCGTGGTATACCTTAGTTGCTGGGCTTGAAGTGGACGACAATAGGGACGATGATGATCAAGAGAAGAATGATGATGCCGACGATGATGCAGACGCGCATCTTCATGTCCTATTTTTTTTCGAGAGGGCCTCAGGAGTCAGCAACTGGTGTTCTGCAGACCGAGACTTGCGGGGGCGGTTCGGGGGAAAGCTTACCTTCCACCACATCTGCTTGCGGACCCTGTTGGCGCCGCGGCGGAAGCCCTGGGCCGACTGGGCGAGGTTGTCCGTCTTGTCTTGCAGGACGTCGAGACGCTCGCCGCGCTGGGCGACCGAGTTGATGTTCTCCCTCATGACGCCGACGGTGTCGTCGATTTGCTGTTTCAGCGTGGGAACGTTAGTCGCACTTCTTTACTCCGCTTTACTTCATCGTGTGCCGACGACACCCGCTTTCGTCTATGCCGCCCTGCCCGCAGCTCCCTCTTCCTCATCAAGCGCCCGCCAATCAATCTCGCGACCGATGGTATGACGTCGGCGTGCGCGCGGGGGATGCCGCGAAACGTCCGGGCCAAGCGGCAGCGCTTGCGGGGACATCTGCCTGAAGCCGACCCGCGGACGTCCGACAATCGATGGCCACGGCGTGGGTGCCGTTTTGATTCGGCCTCGGGCGGGCTGCCTGTTTTTTTTTGTTGGCACGTGGGAACTTACGCTTTGGAGGGCCTGGGTCCTAGCATTGCCTCCAGCGTCAGCCTGGGCACCGGCGCCGCGGGCGCCGCCCTGCTGGCCGTTGGGGATGTAAGGGTCGTAAGGAGCGTCCTCAGGCATTTTGGCGGTGGGTTTTGGGGGTGTGGTTTTGGTTTGTTGCTGCGGGAAAGAGAGCGCAGCCGGTGGAGCGATCGATCCGTCGGTGTTGGCGGGATGCGAAAGGCGAGTGGCGGCAGCAGAAAAAAAAAGGCGAGCGAAGAAGGGCGGCGATGGGCGGGCGGGCCGGGTTGTTGTGGTTGATGTGGTTGATCTGGCTTGCAGATTGCGTAGGAGGAGGAGGAGTAGGAGGAGCAGGATTGCGGGCTGGCCGAGTGCAGGTCGGGAGGGAGAAAGGGCCGAAACAGAAAACGGGCGCGGGCAGGGAAATAGGTGCTGAACCCACTTGGGGCGGCGGCACTGCGCAGGCCTGGCGCAGGCTGTGAGTCGAGGTGGCACCGCCGAGCGCAGGCGCCGCGAGTTCCATTGACCCAAAGAGGGAGGCGAGGAGGCGGCCCCACCCCCAACCTTCCCAGCACGCCCGGCGCACCCAGCCAATGTCAGTGCACGTGGGAGGGAGCTGTGCGGGCAGGGCGCGCGTGTTAGTGGGCGACCGAGGCTGGGCGGCGGACCGCCCTACACAGCCCGGGTTGCCGCCTAACAGGCCAGCCTCCTGCCTGGGCCCCTGCCGTTGACTTGGAGACGCGCCCGAAAGGTGGCCCAGCAACATGCGCACTTCCAAGGTCGGCAGACAAGCAAAGAAATCCGGCCCAGAGGCGACCAAAGCTGCGCTGCATCATCTCATGATCCTCAGCCGTGGGCTCCGTGCCCCGCCGTCGGCCTGTGTCTCGTCCGTTTTGCGTGCGCGACGAGACGAGACGGGGCTTTGTTTTTCTTTTCTTGTTTTTTTTTTCTTCTTCTGCTTCTCTTATTCTTTCTGTCCTTCTTCTCTTCCTTGACGGGAGACGGCAAGCACGCACCAGACGGCGGCTGGACAGACAGCCCCCCCGTCCGTTAGTGGGCTGACATTAATGGAGGGCCGCGGCGCCACTCGGCCCCTCGTTGTCCAGAAGCGGAATGCAATAGAACGCCCACCAGCATCCATCCATGACGACGCGCGTGTGGCTGGAGCCGGATCGGATGCTTCGGGACCTTTGTGTCGTCGGCCACCAGCGTCAACGGCCCTGAGAGCGCCGCCCGCTGCACACGGGGCACCAATGTTTGCTGTGCATTTGTGCAGCCGTTTTTGGGCCCCATGGGCTGGCCAATCAGTCTGTCCTCTGGGGCCGTGGCTTTTTGACGCTGTACCGAGTGTTCCACGTTGGTTTCAGGCGGTCGGCCCCCGTCCTCCAGCGCCTGTTGAAGTGTTGAAGGCCAACGACGGCAGACAGCCGCAAGGACGGGCAGCTGCCAAAAAAGCATGCGCCCAAGCGGGCGCATTCACCGATGCAGAGCATGTGTGCCATGCGCATGCGTATGCAGACCACCCAGTTATGCTGTGCATTCGACCGCTCATTTAGGCTCTTCGGGGGACCGACCGGGAAAACACTCTGGGTGATGCCCGTCACGTGCATGCATACAATACAGCAAGGTCGAGCAAACGGACGGCGCGCCCGGGACTTCTGCCATGCATTGGCCCGCACCGCAGTCTCGTGACTTTCCCGCTGGCCAAACCCCACAGCCACCGTGCCCGCCGGGGAGGCGGCCAGCGATGGGGGAAAACCGCCGCCCCACGTGACGCCGAAAAATCCAAGTCTTTTGCCCGGCCGCCACCATCAACCATCGGAGCCAGCCCGGTGCCTGCCAGCCATTGCCAACCCCTCGACGGTACCCACAGCTCGAGTCCGCGGCCGAACGCTGGACTGCACATCACCGCGAGCTTTCCCTCCCCCAAAGAACGCCCCGCCGCCCGTCTTCGCCATGGCCCCGCCGCTCCCCGCCACCCTCGGCCGCGCCGCCGCCGCCTCGCTCCGGCGGACCCTTGCCGCGCCCTCGCCGAGATCATATGCCACCACCGTCTCCTCGCCAGGGGGCGCCAGGAGTAGCGGCAGCAGCAACAGCGCTGAGCCCGCCGCCGCAGCAGCAACAACAACAACAACACCAAACCCCGTAGCAGCCCCACGGCCAACCTACTTCAAGGACACGACGGTGGCGCCCTTCGCCGACTTTGTCGCCTCGGCCGCCCCGCTGCCGCCGAGCGACGCCTACTCCCTGCGCACCGCCGAGGTCGGCCCGGCCGGCCGCCGCCGCACCATCACGCGCCTGCCCGAGTGGCTCAAGACGCCCATCCCGAGCCCCGGCAGCAACGAGAACTTCAGGAGCATCAAGGCCGACTTGCGCGGCCTGAACCTGCACACCGTCTGCGAGGAGGCCCGCTGCCCAAACATCTCCGAGTGCTGGGGCGGCTCCGACAAGGCCGCCGCCACCGCCACCATCATGCTCATGGGCGACACGTGCACCCGCGGCTGCCGCTTCTGCAGCGTCAAGACGAGCCGCAACCCGGCCCCGCTCGACCCCCACGAGCCCGAGCACGTCGCCGAGGCCCTGGCCCGCTGGGGGCTCGGCTACGTCGTCCTCACCAGCGTCGACCGCGACGATCTGGCCGACGGCGGCGCCCGCCACTTCGCCGAGACCATCCGCAAGATCAAGGCCAAGAAGCCCACCCTCCTGGTCGAGGCCCTGACCGGCGACTTTGCTGGCGACCTGGCCATGGCCCGCCTGGTCGCCGACAGCGGCCTCGACGTCTACGCCCACAACATGGAGACGGTCGAGGGCCTGACCCCTTACGTCCGCGACCGCCGCGCCACCTTCCGCAACAGCCTGGCCCTGCTCGCCGACGTCAAGCAGCACAAGGGCGACGACATCATCACAAAGACCAGCCTGATGCTGGGGCTTGGCGAGCAAGAGGAGGAGATCTGGGAAACGCTCAGGGGTATGTTTTCACCAATTCCCCCATCTTCCCCCCTCCCCCCGCCTTTTTTTTTTCTTTTCACTTTCACTAACAACACCACACTCACCCCTCCCCCAAACAGAGCTGAGAAAGGCAAACGTCGACGTCGTGACTTTTGGCCAGTACATGCGCCCGACCAAGCGACACCTCAAGGTCGAAAAGTACGTGACCCCGGACGAGTTTGAGCTCTGGCGCCAGCGGGCCCTCGACATGGGCTTCCTCTACTGCGCCAGCGGGCCCCTCGTCCGCTCCTCCTACAAGGCCGGCGAGGCCTTCATCGAAAACGTCCTCCGCAAGCGCGCCGGCGAGAAGGCCGCTGCCGCTGCC
>PYSQ01000363.1:0-33820 GCA_003049435.1 Nakataea oryzae
CTTCACGAACATGAGGCTGCGGATCCTCTTTGACTTTGGAACAGCCACCTCTGCTGCACCGATTGAAAACTTCATTCCGCGTCCCGTTTTGCGATCTTTGTCGCTTTTCGGGTGGTGGGCGAAAACGAGAGAGCGTGGTCGGCGCCGCACAGAACTTAAAGCCAGGCAGGGCGCCCCTTCCTCGATTCCACGCCGAAGCTCGCAATTGAGCCGTGACGACCGCAGCAGCCGCCTTCGAGTCCAAATTTCAGAGCAGCAGCGACACTCGGTTGAGCTTCGCCAGCGGCGCGACAGCGGCGCACAGCAAACCCAAAGCCAACAGCCAGCAGCCAACAAGCCTCGAGACCAGGCCCAGCAACGCAAAGCACTCAAAGCAACGCGCGCGCGAACACACGCTGCGCCGTTTGACCAGCCCGCGAAAACCGCACCGGAGCTGTCGGCACTAGAGGCCGGGCCAAAGAGAACAAAAGCAGAAAAAAAGAAGCGAGGGAGAGAAGAAAAAAAAGAAAGAAAGAAAGAAAAAAAAAAGACGCGATTCCACTGGCGCGACCACCACAGCATCGGCCGCACTCTCCCGTTTGGCTTCTACCTCGAGCTTGCCCGCCGCCTGCTGCGTCCCAGCTCTCACTCCAAGCACCGCCGCCGCAGCCTGCAACCGCCCTCTTTGCGCCAGCGCCGCTCCCGGCCGCCCCCTCCTCCGCCCCAAGTCACCGGCCAGCTCGCCGCCGCGATAGCCGCGCTCCGCTGGACCTTTGGCTCCACCATGGCGGACCCGCAGACAAGGAAGCGCAAGCTGGACAAGAAGGCGCCCAAATACTACGCCGTCCGCACCGGCTACCACCCGGGCGTCTACCTCACATGGCCCGAGTGCGAGCTGCAGATCAACGGCTACAAGGGAGCTCAGTGTGAGTCTTTATGTCCTCCCCCTCCCCTCCCCCTCCTTCCCTTTTTTTCTCTTCCACTCAAGACTGTACTAACAAACCCTCCAACAACACAGACAAGAGCTTCCTCACCCGCCCCGAGGCCGAGGCCTTCGTGGCCGGCCAGAACCCGGGCGGCAACTCAGACCAGACAGAGAAGTACTATGCTGTCGCGGTAGGCAACAGGCCGGGAGTCTACACGGACTGGTCCGAGGCGCAGCGCGCATACGCGGGAGTAAAGGGCCCCAAGTACCGCAAGTTTCTTTCGCGCACCTCGGCGGAGGAGTATGTAGTCACGGTCGGCGGCGCCGTGGGGAAGAGGGCGCTCGCGGCACAGAAGGCAGCAGCAGCAAGGGCGGGGAGTAGCAAGTCTTCGGCGGCGGCGGCGGCTATTGACGAAAGTGAAGAGGAGGAGGATGAAGAAGAGGACGACGACGACGACGATGAGGAGGAAGACGACGACGACCCCGCAGAGATATTGCAGCCCGTCGCCAAGAAACCAAAAACGGCAGGGTCAACATCAGCAGCAGCAGCCGCTAAGAAGTCGGGCGCATCCTCGGCAGGCGGCAGCAAAAGCCTGATCGAGATATACACGGACGGCAGCAGCATAGGCAACGGCAAGGCGGGCGCGGCGGCCGGGATCGGCGTCTTCTTTGGCGAGGGCGACCCGCGCAACATATCGGAGCAGCTCCGCAACGGCCCGCAGACCAACCAGCGCGCCGAGCTGACGGCGATCCTGCGCGCCCTGCAGGCCGTCGATCCGGCCACGCAGGGCGTCCGCATCTACACGGACAGCAAGTACAGCATCAGCTGCGTCACCGACTGGTACCGCAAGTGGCAGCAGACGGGCTGGGTCACGAGCGGGAGCGGCGCCGGCAGGCAGTCGGTCAAGAACGCGGACCTGGTCCAGGCCATCAGGTCCGTCATTGACGAGCGCGACGCCTTTGGCACCTTGACGCAGCTCGTCTGGGTCAAGGGCCACAACAACCACCCGGGAAATGTCGCGGCGGATTTGTTGGCTGTGCAGGGCGCCAAGATGGGCAGGTTTGGCCGTTGATCAGGTCATATTGACCGGGCTGGATGATTTGTTCTGTTTTTCTTTCTTCTTTTTTTTCTTTTTTTTCTTTTTTTTCTTTCTTTTTCCCCCCCCATCTGGCGCAGGAAGGAGTATCTGCTTAAATCCCTTGCCATCAATTCTCATCTACTTACTAACAACCCCGGACTGATTGTTGGGTCTTGTTTTTTTTGTGTGGCCGGTTAGCCCTTGTCTTGCTTGTTCCCGTCGTTGCTAGCAAGGACTGGGGCTGATGGAGTTCTGTGGCATGTGTGGGGGAGAAGGGTTGCTGCTTGCTTGCAGCTCGATTTTGTTGCAGCGAGCAAGCATCATGGCGTCTTGGCCGATTTCAGATATCCGTGGTTTTTGGAGGCATGTGAAATGCCCCAAAACCCCATCTGTACGACCTTCTCGGGACTTTGTCTAATTTACACTATATCCAGCAATGCAAGAGTCGACTTTTCACTGAATAGGCTGCTATGTTTCAAAGTCAAATATGCATGGTCCATCACATCGCATCAAGGCCGGTCTGTTCACTGGGGACAATCTGCTTGCACAAGTCGCACATCCAAGGAAAACAGTCATCACAGTCCTCACGACTAGCAACAGGGCTGAAATCAGCAGGGATCGTTGAGACAACCCACGAGGTCGGCTTGTTATTGATGAATCTGGGCCTTGCTCCCAAATATATTCCAAAAAGCCACCAACAGGCAACAGTAACAAATAATAAAGAGCCAGAAGCGCATTTCCATAGCAGAGAAAAAGTCAGGCTTTGGATATATAGAAGTGGAAGGGAGTCATGGAAGGTGAATAGGCATCCGGGGCATCAGCAAAAAGGAACAAACGAGAGGGATGTGGTACAGAACATCCAACTCTCAACTGAACTGCAAAGGAGGAAAGAAAAGATAGAAAGAGAAGAAAAAGAAAAAGAGAGAAAAAAAAAGAAGAAGCCCCCTCCTAACACCGTCCCACTAAATCCTCACTAAACCGGAATGAGGGGGTATATCGACGAAACAAAACGGTGATGGTTTTTCCTCCTTCAAAAAATACCCAACTTGAGAGTGCCCATCATTAAACAGCCGAGTACCTAAAAATGCCCGAGTCGCTCCACTAGGTCCTCTGCTCCTCGGGTGCTGGAAAGCTGAAGCCCGGAGGGAAGATGGGCATGCCGTTGCTCCCGGTGGTGATGCCAAACCCAAAATCGGGAACGGCAACATTGTTGGGATTGCTGGGCTGGTTCTTGTCATTGTCGTCAGCCCGGCGGTTGTGGTCTCTGCCGCCGCCTCGACGCCGGCCACCCCGACCACCACCGCCACCGCCGCCGCCGTTACCGCCACCACCGCCTCCGCCCTCGGCTTGGTGGTTCTCGTCGTCTCGTGATGACCTTGGGCCGTGGATCCCGCTCCTGTCTGTCTGCATCCGGCGGCTGATGGCCTTTGACGACACGCCGGCGCCAATCTCGATATCGGGCTCCTCCACCACCATTCCTGTTGTGATGGGCTTTCCTCCGGTGCCGCCGAAAGGAGCCGTCAGCATCCACTTGCGGTCGGCCTCGGTGAGCCTGTGAATGGGGATAACACTGATTCCGGCCGAGTAGTCGCTGCAGTCGCGGGGGCCAAAGCCAACACCCCATCGTGTCTAAAGAGCCATGAAGTCAGTATTTGCAGTCCGTCAGATAATCCGTAAGAGGGAAGTGTGGAGGAACATACCCTCAATTGATGATCCGTGTTGCGCATGTCGGCCATACCCTCCTTTGCCGCAACCGCATCCTTTCGGGTGAGCATTTTGACGAAGCCATGGCGCTTATCGCGGTTGACGATGCATGTCTGAACTTCTCCAAAGCGGCTGAAAATGTTGCGCAGCTCACTCTCGGGGCAGCTATAAGAAGTCTCGAGTCAGTAATCCATCATCATGCACTTGTACATCCGCAGGAAGCCATTAGGGCAAACATACGTGACGCCTCCAATGAAAAGCGTTCGGCTGAGAACGCGAATGTGGTTCTCGGGGAGCGACCGATCAAACTCGAGGAACCTCTCGGGGCGCCCCTCACGACGCGGGCTGGACCCACGACGGCCCTGGCCAGGCGGTGACCGCTGGCGATACTCACCCCGAGAGCCCCTGCCTCGGTCACGGCCCGAGTCTCCAAACTGCCGCTCGTCGTGGCCGCGGGGCGAGTTGCGGCTATCCCAGTGTCGGCCCGGCGACCTAGACCGGGACCGTCCTCGTGCTCCACGACCGGGCGACCTGTTGCCGAAGTCACGGTCGCGTGATTCTGCGGCATGGTTTGCATTCCAACCGCCATTGTTCGCGTCTGCGCCGTTTCCAAAGCCATAGGGACCAGCTCCCTGTGGCGCCCCATATTGCGGGACGCCAGCTGCCGCGCCTGTGGAACCGCTGAGCTGTTTCACGATAGCTGTGACCATGTCAGGGGCAATTCCCTGGGAAAGCAGCGTCTGGATGAGCACCAGCTGCTGAGCTCCATCCACCTGGGCCGGGGCACCCGTTGCCGGAAATCCTGCTTGGCCGCCCGGAGCAGAGACAGGAGTGGCGAAAGGAACAGCAGCACCAGGAAATTGGGGTGGCATCTGGAAAGGAAGCGCCGGCGGTGCAACTACGGGTGGCTGGGTAGCAGCCACCGCCGGCGGCTGGCTGGTCGGGAAGAAAGGCATGCTAGGTTGCGCAGGCTGGGTCTGGGCCTGAGCCTGAGCCAGTGCTGCAAGCAGAGCTGGTGGCAGAATGCTGCCGCTCGCCGGCGGCGCAGAGGACGCCAGATACGACGGAGCAGGAGCAGGGGTAGATGCCGGCGCCGGCGCTGCAGGCGCTGCGATACTAGGATTACTTGATGCGGCCGATGCATTTTGGCGCGCGATGTTTGCTAGCGTCTCCATGATGTTTGTCATGGCCGGGAGCGCCGGCGGAGCAGCCGGTGCCGATGATGAGGACGACATAAGCGCAGATAGAGCGTTTAGCGGCGGGCTACCCGGCGGAGTGGTGGAAACTTCTGCGAGCGGAGACAGGTTCGGTTGGTTAGATGGAATACGACAGGCAAGCCAAAGTTGGACCAAAGTTAGACAAGCAAACATACTTGGTGCGTTCAGTCTCGCCTTCCAGCCCTCGAGCATTGCCGAGGGAAACGTCTGCCCCTTCTCCCAGATGTCGACTAGCTTGCGAATTTTCTCCTACAATCGCCAAGAGACGTATGTGAGTGTTGCGGTCATCTAATTGGGTCAAAGTCGCGAAGTGCCGCGCAGCAGCAAACGGGGAAAAAGGGCCGGGGGCGGCTTGGTGCTGCTGGCGGGCGGCCATGAGCGTATCCAAAGCACCGACGGCCCTATGGGGCACGCAAGTCGTGTCTGCCTTCCCGTGCACCTCCTGGCTTTGCAGGCAATGGGAAAACAAGGCAACAGACAGCAAGGGAGGGTCACTCAAAGAAGAGTCCCCACGTGCCGGCCACCACATGATGCGTTGGTGAGGCAGAAGTGAACTCGTCCCACGCATATGATATGGGGTTGGTCCACCAGCCGCCTCGCACCCCGCCCATTCTCCGCTGCCGCGACTACTGGTTTCGCCTGTTGTTTGCAAGTTGCGTACCTTTTGGTCCTCTGGGGCAGATGCCAGGATGTCGTTCATGAACGAGGGCATCAACTCTGTCACTCTATGGACTCCGGCAGCATAGGTGCCGTCCTCTGCGGCACTGTTGACCGTCTGGCCCAGTTGCTTGGCCTGCTCCATCCACTTGCGGGTTACAGAGTCTACGACGTAGAGCACACCGAGCTTATGGGTTCCATTTGTTCGCTTGAAATGCGTGAAGATCTTTTGGATGATGACTGATTCGGACTGCGAGGTTGGTCGGCACACAAGTCAGCAAGGGATGCGCACTTTTTTTTGGAAGCAGCCAGCGGCCATCGCAACACTGTCCCGGAAATCCGGCGCGGGAACATACTTGGATATTAGCGACGCAAAGGGCGGTGATGTCCTTGATCCGAGACCCGGAAACTCCTGGCGGCTTCAGGGCCTGCATGGCAACAAGGCCAGCCTCCAACTCTGTTACGGGCATGGAGGACATCTTGTGTGCGTGTGTCGATATTGTTGTTGATTATGTGTACGTCTTGTTCTCTGGCAGACACCTGTCCTGCCTGGCCTGGCCTTGCGCGGATGCCGCAGGCTGGCTGGTCGATGAACCCAAGCCCGAGTACGTGCGCACCCGAGGACGCAAGAGGCTCAACAGAGGAGCGCAGCGGGACAACAGTATCCAGAAAAAATCCGAATGAGCGTCTCTCTTGGCCCAGCGCTTTTGTGCCTGTCGGAGAGCCCTGATAGACGCTCACCGACGTGCCTTGTTCACGGTATTAAGCAGACCCTAACCTCTGCTTTACGCGTACGCGAGTATTACGTGGTCGTCGCTGGTTACTGGTGATATTTCGATGCAGGCAACAAATGGACAAATGAAGTGTCAGTTTCCGAGGTCGAGTCTCTGGAGATACGAGTACGTGTCCGTGCGAACGAATCTCGCGACGGCCTAGATTTGGTGCGGTGTTTGCGGCTGCAAAACACGCCGTCCGGGCCGAAACAGTCTGCTCAAGAAAGAAGAAGAATTTCAATGATGTGAGCTCTGCCGTGTCGTCCGCCTCTGGCAAGTCGACGGTCGGGTCGGTTTATTACGAGGAAGTGAATGGATGGTGATGGGTAGGCGAACGAGGAGCATTGGAGCAATGGAAGAGGCGGGAGGACGCAAAACCCGAGGGAGATCAACAAAGGGCAGCCAGCCGGTTTTGTAATGTGGGAGGCAGTGTCGGGGGCCGCGAAACCAAAGAAGTCTGAGCGCCACATTAGCCCCGCTCGTGCTCTTTTTTTCTGCCTTCTGAGTGGCGCTGGATGGCACGTGCGGGGTTTTAGGACGCTCCCTGGAAAGCCCGGAGGTGATTCCAATCACAGCCACTGTGTAAAAGACAGTGTAGAAACGGCGACACTCCTCAAATCCCACAAACGATGAAGCACGCACACGGGAAAACAGTAGTAAAATGGAGGATGAGACGGACTCCGGGTATAGCAAGTAGTCAGGCACTGCCGGCGCCCGCCCTCGAGTCCAGTCTCTAGCTCCATGCATGTGAGCTTGCTTGATTGGTTGAAGCGTCTCTCAAGCAACTTATCAACAAACTGCTCAGTGCATATTAACAGATCTGGAGTCGCAAATGCCAGATGCTTGAGGGTGGAAGCCTGATGTTAGGAGCGCGTGGTTGCTAACCGTTGAGCACCTGTGCTTATGTTTTTCTTGCTGATTTTTTTTATAAATAATTTCGGGTAGGCGATGATGACAGCGCGGGCTGGGGCCACAGCTTTGCGTGGGCTTTCCTGAAGCGAGCTCCATACCCCGATTTGCCGTGAAGCTGCACCGCTACGTAATGTCTTGGCTGCGCTTCCACTCGCCCGAAGTTACTTGTTGGGAGGGGAAGTAGTATCGGTTTGCACGTGTTTATATTATTGACCTGGCGGCTCACAATCACGGGCGAGAGCGCATCCATCACGACTTTTCGTTTCACACTTTTTTTGCGCCTGTCGTCTCATCAGCGCCTGGTGCCCTCAATTGACCCCCAAAACTCCCGCCGCCTGCAGCGCAAACATTCTGCCGTCCAATTCGCATCGTTGAGCCCAGCCCACATCGTTGGGAGGAGACGGCCCGCTCGATCCAACAGTGGGTGAGCAGTCCGTGCTTTCCCTACTGCAACGACATTCGAGGTAGGTGCAACGTGCAGGTTTTCGCGCTATGCCGGACCCCCCGGTCATTCCGATTCGGCAACTTGCGGCTGCCCGCACTCGGGACAGCGACGCCTTTTTTTTTCTATTATTTTTTTTTAATCTGGCCTGCGGGTTTTTTTTCTTGCTGCTTCCTGCTTCTTATTCTGCGCTTCTCCCCATACAAAGCCTCCCTTCTCCTACCAAGAAATCGACCCAGTGTCCCCTCGGTTTCTGTTTGTCCGCGGTTTGCAACCCCAATTCGTTTTCTCACATTGTGCTCCATCCAGTTTGAGTACATCCCTCTTTCACCATGGCGTCCGCTGTGCGCTTCGGCTCTGCCGCCCTGAGGGCCTCTACCAGACACTCGTTCGCCCAAAGGACCGCTTTCACCGGCCTGCGATGCTACTCGGCCAAGACTCAGGTATGCGCGCTCGTTGAGGCCCCTCCAAGAAGGTCAACTGACATACTGACCACCTCCCCCGCTATGCACCAGACCCTGAAGGAGCGCTTCGCCGAGCTGCTGCCCGAAAAGATCGAGGAGATCAAGGCTCTGCGCAAGTGAGTTTCCGTCCTTTCGGCCTTGGTGTGATATCCATGATATTTGTTGCTGGTGCTTGGTGCTAACCTCTTGACCCCGCGTCACAGGGAGCACGGTTCCAAGGTTGTCGACAAGGTCACCCTTGACCAGGTTTACGGTGGTGCCCGTGGCATCAAGGCTCTGGTCTGGGAGGGCTCCGTGCTCGACTCCGAGGAGGGTATCCGCTTCCGCGGCAAGACGATCCCCGAGTGCCAGGAGCTTCTTCCCAAGGCTCCTGGTGGCAAGGAGCCTCTTCCTGAGGGTAAGAAGCAAACCGACACCCCGGGTGCACCCCGCTTCGACAGCATGTGCTTTCTTTTACGTCGCGCGGATTTGGCTGATTTGCAACTTCCTCTCCAGGTCTCTTTTGGCTGCTGCTGACGGGCGAGGTCCCCAGCGAGGCTCAGGTCCGCGCCCTGTCGGCGGAGTGGGCCGCCCGCTCCGACATCCCCAAGTTCGTCGAGGAGCTGATCGACCGCTGCCCGACCGATCTGCACCCCATGGCGCAGTTCTCGCTGGCTGTCACTGCCCTGGAGCACACCTCGTCCTTCTCCAAGGCGTACGCCAAGGGTATCAACAAGAAGGAGTACTGGGGCTACACCTTTGAGGACTCTATGGATCTGATCGCCAAGCTGCCCACCATCGCTGCGCGCATCTACCAGAACGTCTTCGGCAGCGGCAAGGTCGCCCCCGTCCAGAAGGACAAGGACTACTCGTTCAACTTTGCCAACCAGCTCGGCTTCGGCAACAACGAGGACTTTGTTGAGCTGATGCGCCTGTACCTGACCATCCACACCGACCACGAGGGTGGCAACGTCAGCGCCCACACCACCCACCTGGTTGGCTCTGCCCTGAGCTCGCCCTTCCTCTCGCTCGCTGCCGGCCTTAACGGTCTGGCTGGCCCCCTGCACGGCCTGGCGAATCAGGAGGTGCTCAACTGGCTCACCGAGATGAAGAAGGTCATCGGTGACGACCTCAGCGACGAGTCGATCACCAAGTACCTGTGGGATACCCTGAACTCGGGCCGTGTCGTTCCCGGCTACGGCCACGCCGTCCTCCGCAAGACGGACCCCCGCTACACTGCCCAGCGCGTCTTCGCCCAGGCCAAGATGCCCGAGGACCCCATGTTCAAGCTCGTCAGCCAGGTTTACAAGATCGCCCCCAAGGTCCTGACGGAGCACGGCAAGACCAAGAACCCCTTCCCCAACGTCGACGCCCACTCGGGTGTTCTGCTGCAGTACTACGGCCTGACCCAGGCCAACTACTACACGGTCCTGTTCGGCGTGTCGCGCGCCATCGGTGTCCTTCCCCAGCTGATCATCGACCGCGCCGTCGGCGCCCCGATCGAGAGGCCCAAGTCGTTCTCGACCGAGAAGTGGATCGAGATCTGCAAGAAGCTCTAAGCGCATTCTTGTCGAGGTGATGGGAGTCAGCATAGTGTGTATTTTAGATATGCCAGTTTAATGGTTTTATTTTTCAGCAGTAAAAGATGGAATCTGGGCACTGGTCAAGCGAAAAAAAGGGATGAATGGATGCCATGAGAGCTGTAAAGGGTTGTGTGGATTTCTAGAACTGTTCTGCGCGATACCGTTACACCTTGTACAATATTCATCGTTCTCTTTCTTATCTTCTTTCCTTCTCATTACTATACCAACGCGTTGAGGAGCCGTCCATGGCCAGATGATCCACGTTACCGACGGTGATGGCACTCTTGTGTTGCAGCAGAGTTTGAATTTTTTTTTCTCTTCTTGGGACAGCCTGTCCTGTTTGTAGCGGCAGCAGTAGCGGTAGCAGCAGCAGCCCCTGCGACTTGTGTGCCATGTCTCATTGGCTTCCTGACCGCCAGACGCGGTAGAGACGGTCAGCGAGGGTCGGGAGTCGGACTGACCCCACCACCAGGGGCCAGCGCGGGCCGTGAAGTCCGGGTTGAGGCTTTGGCTTCCGAGTTCGTCCGGCATGGGCGCCCGCGGTCCGTGGCTTGCACGCGCTTCAGCCCCTGCACTCGCAGGCGGCCAGCCTCGTATTACACGGACCACACCCCGGCGGGAGGACAGATAGGATGGCCGCCGTCGGGAATCTGACCCTTTTTACCCCAAGCCTTGTCCGAAATAGCAAGTGGTGTAACGGAAAACACTGCGGATTTGGTTGGATCGGACTGGGCTGAAAATTTGCCAGCCTCCCCCAATGGTTGGGATGGCGGACAGGAATTGGGCGGTCCCTGTTGAGCTCACCAGGCTCAGACCCACCCCTCAGGCCTAGGATTTGGCGGTATCGGGGCGGTTGGGTGGGGCCTGGCCGGACAGCACAGGCCCGCTGACTGCAGCCACTCGGGGCTGGACAAGCGCTCAATTGACCAGACCACCCCTTTCTTCTGCCCCAGGAGCAGTCCGAATACCTTCACCAACTCTTCCTCCTCATCCCTAGGGACGACAAAAACCAGTTCGATTGGTACGCTGCAGACCACGGTAAGTGACGTCCCTTTTTGGCGTGGCTGCGCCGGCCCGCACAAGCCCCCCCGCCCTGCAGCAAGATGCCGCACGATGCTCCATCGGCGAAGAACGCACAAGCCGACGTCCACAACGCTGCCGCCGCCCTGGCCAGCCCCGGGGGGACCCGTTGCACGTGCCAATGGGTGCGAGCCGCTGCCGGCAACAGCTCTTGCGGCTCCATTTTTTGGCTTGTCCCGCTCAGCGTTACGAGGCGTTAGCAGCCGCCGGCGACCTGAATGAAGCTGACACCCGAGCTGCAGCGGCAACGTAGCCAGTAGACAGATACCCCCGATCGACCAGTTGCACCTCAATCGACTCTATTGCGACCTCGGCAGACCCCGGGCCCCAGAAGTTCGCTTGCGCCTAACAATCCAATCACCCCTCGGCACCCCTCATCCCCAGCCAGCACCTCGACTGCATCTGCTTCGTAAATAGACCCGCGGTCCTTGTCTAGTTTCCATCTCGACAACGACGCCCCTGCACAAGCCGCCAGCCTCGTCTTCCTCCTAGGTTTCGGAGCGCCTTCCCCCTTTTCTGCGAAGAAGCACCCTACTGCCTTGGTCAGGCCCCTCCCCCGCCGCACACAACCCCCCGAGCCATGTCTGCCGCCGCTCCCGTTCCCGGCGCCTCGGGCGCCCCTGGTGCCACCGTCCA
The DNA here is from genome assembly GCA_003049435.1 of Nakataea oryzae. Classification (NCBI taxonomy): domain Eukaryota; kingdom Fungi; phylum Ascomycota; class Sordariomycetes; order Magnaporthales; family Magnaporthaceae; genus Nakataea; species Nakataea oryzae. The sequence goes on from PYSQ01000363.1 coordinate 11,431, forward strand.
GAAGCTGGAGAAGAAGCCCATAAAGTTCTCCAACCTGCTGCTGGGCGCAGGCCTCAACATGTTTGAAGTCACCACCCTGGGCCAGCCGCTTGAGGTCACAAAGACTACGATGGCCGCCAACCGCGGCGACAGCATGGCTGCTGCCCTGGGCCGTATCTGGGCCCGTGGTGGTGTTCTTGGTTGTAAGTTTTCCTGCTGATGCCCGACTTTGTTCCACCCACTCAGAACTGACCGGTTCCCTTGCGCAACCCAATAGTCTACCAGGGCCTGATCCCGTGGGCCTGGATCGAAGCCTCCACCAAGGGCGCTGTGCTGCTCTTCGTTGCCTCAGAGGCCGAGTACTACGCCCGCGCGGCTGGCGCCTCCGAGTTCGTGGGTGGCATCTCGGGCGGTGTTGTTGGTGGCGTGGCGCAAGCCTACGCCACCATGGGCTTCTGCACGTGCATGAAGACGGTCGAGATCACCAAGCACAAGATGGCCGCGACCGGACAGGCAGCCCCTGGCACCTGGGCCACGTTCATGGACATCTACCGCCGCGAGGGAATCCGTGGAATCAACAAGGGTGTCAACGCCGTCGCCATCCGGCAGATGACCAACTGGGGATCCCGCTTCGGTCTCTCGCGTCTGGCCGAGCAGGGAATCCGCCGTGTCACGGGCAAGGAGCACGGAGAGAAGCTGGGAGCCTGGGAGAAGATCCTTGCCTCTGGTCTCGGTGGTGGCCTCTCGGCTTGGAACCAGCCTATCGAGGTCATCCGCGTCGAGATGCAGAGCAAGAAAGAGGACCCCAACCGCCCAAAGAAGATGACAGTGGGTAACACATTTAAGTACATCTACGAATCCAACGGTATCAAGGGCTTGTACCGCGGCGTGACCCCGCGTATTGGCCTCGGCATCTGGCAGACGATCTGCATGGTTGCCATGGGAGACATGTGAGTTTTTTTTCTTCTTTTCTTTTCCTTATTCCCGAGATGATCTGTTTCCTTGCTAACCGATCTTTTTACTCTATATCTAGGGCCAAGACATATGTCGAGAAGTTGACGGGCGACCAGGTCACTGCGAAGCATTAGATCTGGCTCATCTGTCATTACACGTTTGCCGCCGGCATTGAGGACTCCCTTCTAGCCCGGTCTCTCTGTTCTTTTTGTCCCATCAAAAACAACAGCTTGCAGCTTGAAATCTGTGAACTGTTTCTTTAGACTTATAGACGCTTTATCGATCACGCTGTTTCGGTTATATCATGTCATGTTTTGCTGTGTTTCCTCTCGTGGGATATTTGTTCGTCACATCTGATCACGGACGGTCGTGCTCTCCTGATAATTTTTTGTGTTCTTCGTCACGGTGTTCAAAAATACAGTCGAGTGAGAGCGTCCATGGGGATGTATGATGAGGCTCTTTGTCCCCAGTGTTACTACTTCTTACCCATCGCTGTCTATATATCGTATACTCTAATGCGTTACTCCATAACTGGAAGCGATTCAAGAGACGCATCATATATAGACCGACAAAGTCGCAAAACGCAACATTGTCAACCTCCTACCCATGCATCCAGTCTGTGCGGGGACATTGAGAGTGTCAACAACCTAATATCCATCGTGTATCTTCCATGCTAGGGGGTATGCCTCAGGAAACTTGACCCTCGAGGATTTGTGCTTGTGCTCGCCAGTTTCCACGCAGCAGATGTGGCAACATATATATATGCAAATTGCGCTTGCTAGCCTACCCTAGAGGTAGTCATCGCACGGCGAGGATAGGCACTCTGTAGTTGAACCTGGACTGGATCCTCAGCCCTTCAAAAACGCTTGAGGTGACTATATCCTACAACATCGGAGAATTATTCGTTAATAGGGCCATTTTCACGCCTCCTGCTCCTGGCTTTGAGGTGCTGCGTTACCTGCACGCTTTTCTATCGCGTGTGATCTCGGAGGCTGTGTGGGTTATATCATAAAGCACTCCGCGTTATCGGTCGTTGTTTTCCACTCACCCACGTATGCTTCTACGGTGTCTTCCCTTCAATACAGTCTTTGGTATTGTCTACATCTTAGCGATGACTCCAGCTCAGCAACAAGCCCCGCATCCCGTTATGTCACTGTACAACGGAACAAAGAAATAAAGAAAACAAAAATGTGGCACATATAGATGGCAAAATGTTCGACAATTGAATGACACACCTCAAGCTTCATACAAGACCAGAAAGATTCATGTATGATCCTTCCAAAACATTTCCAAGGCTTCTTTGTTCCCTTCCTAGCTTCCACCGGAATCTCCCCCGCCATCGGGTCGCAACCGGGCGGGAGGATGGGCGGGCCTGTGAGGGGTGAAAGGTGGCTGTGCTGTGGGTTTTTATGCAACAGACGTCCACTATCCTGCAAGGCTGAGCGGGCGGAGTCACGCCGGCTGCTAGTTGAGACTGCATGAGGGAGACGAGGCAGATTGCATGTCGATAGGGAAGTATGTAGAGTTGATCCAACATGAGAGGACAAAACTAGTCTGATTTCTCCATCTCCTACGCTGTATACCGAGGCTCCTGCGATACCGGACCACAGGACTTTCCGTCATCTCGTGGCCTCCCGGTGCCGCCCGCACAGGGGTCACCTAGATGGGATTTTATAGACCGGCATATGTGCTAGAATGGATCAATGGATTACGTACAAGGAGCATGATGCTTTCTTGAGCCGCGGAAGTCTATCCCGGCATGCGGCTGTTCCCATGTCACGGACGACGTCCTTCTAGAGCTGTCGCCACAGAGTTGACAAAATAGTAGACAGTGCTCAAAAAAGGAGCCTCGCGGTATTCTACAAGTCTACATTTTTAGTTTCCATCTTTTTGCTCTGTTGGCATTTTGGCCCGAGTCATCGTCTCGTCTGTTCTACATAGGGGCGAGTTGCTCGGTCCGGGCTGTCCGGGCTGCCTGCCATCAGCCCGAGGGATAGCAAAGTTTACAGTGTATGCGTCTGATGTGCAGCAAAGCAAGTCAAGACGAGGCCAAAGGGTCGCGCTGTGCTGACAGCGACAGCAATCTCTCCCAACAGCTATGTAGCTAGCTGGTCCCATCAGACGGACAACGCAAGCAACCGCGCGTTACGCCAAGACCCTGCATGTTTTTTTTTTCTTCGAAGAGCGGCACGAGGTTCGTCAGGGGCACGAGGTTGGTTTGGGGGGCATTAAGTCACGGGCGGCACATCCTTCCATCCCGATTCTTCTCAGAAATCACACGTCCTCGTTGGGTTGACTCGTGCTGGCTACTGGTGTCCGGATTGCGACAGGTCGTCGTCCCCCCTGACTCTCACTCCCGACGGCACAACCCGGCGGCTTCGTCCAGTAGACGAGCAGCCTCGATATTGGCCTGTCAAGGTTGGGTAAAACATTGACCAAAGTCCTCCCAGCCACCGTGAGAATCTTGATCATACAAACAAAAAGTAACCACGGGGGAGGCGCCACAATTTGTTTCAAAAGAGTGGCAGGGTATGACGGGCCAAGGGTCTGTTTCAAACCTCTCTACTGCCGAGGGGAGAAAAAGAAGGAAACAAAAAACGAGGCTGCCTGCCGGGAGTGTAGTTGCACCGGATTGTGTGTAACCACACCAGCCACCAAAGCGGATTAGGCGTGTTTTTTTTCACCTGCCGAAACATTGGTTGGCTTGGCTCGGTTGTCGCAAAGGTCGCAAGGGTAGTGGGTGGTCACGGGCGTCGTGGTCGCATCAAAGCCTGAAGCTTAGCGTGATACCCCTAGCGGCGCTGGGCGCGGCGGCGTACCCCAGGTCGAAAAAGGGCCGAAGCAGCGCCCATCAGGAAAAAAAAGAAAAAGTCGTTGCCCGAGGGAGGGCGTTGCGGCTAGCGGGCTGTTGGTGCGGCGGGTAGCTATCGAGTGGCAGTGGTCAGAGCCAGATAGCTGGCGGATGGAGACATCGCGCCGTTTCGACTGGAGTTCCTGGTCTCAACGGCCGCCGAACCCCCCTCCGATGCTAGAGAAGCCTGCGGAGCGGATGAATATGGCACTGGATGCTGCCCTCATCTAGGCCAGTGTTGAGGGAGCACACGCCACGCACTTCTAGTCCGTGGGTGCGGGGCCTGTCATAGTGAGTGGTTTCTTTGCATGCAATTCATACTGCTCAAAGTCAATCAAACGAAAAATCCCAACTGGAACAAGCAGATGCGAGCTGCATCATGGCGCAGACCCCAACCTCAACGAGTCCAGCACCACCTTCGGCACGGCCCTCTAACGGCTGTTCACTCAACGACACGCCCGTGGATGTGATCTAGCTGCTTATCAAGTCCAGCGCCGACCGTGATGACGGCGGCACGCTAGCAGACATTGATACGATCTCGGCCGGTTGGCGGCTGGATAACTATTTGGAGCTATGCAGATCATCAGGCCACGGCGCTGCAAATGGCCGCCGCTAGCGCGTCGAGCTTTTGCTTGCAACCAGAGCCATGAAGAACATTATGAGCAAGATAGACAGAGCACCCGAGGGAATGGCATAGGAATATGGACATGCGGGGTGGGTGACCTTTTGGGTTGAAGTCAACGCAGACTCCAGGGAGCATCAAAGCAAACAGCGGCAAGAGGGTCTAGCGGGAGCATAATGAGATAGGTATGGAAGGTCCGAGACATGATGCCCGTCTCTACAGCAATAGGCAATGTTTGAGTGTCGTGTCCAGGCCCATACCCACCGTGAACACACTCGCGGCTTATTCATGGCGGAAATAGACGGATATTGAGCTTCGCATAGGTAGACCAAAAAATGAGAAGATGGATGTGGATGGATGGATTGTGATGACATCAGGGGCCCTCCCAGTTCGGTTCGCTTAGCCAGCAACGGAAAAGAGGCCGAGTAGTAGGATGGAATTGTAATCCCGAACGAACGGCCACAGGCAGCAGCCGCGGCTTCTCCCATCATCGGGTTCCCCTTGCCAATCTCGCTGCTTGGACCGAGCCGGGTCCTCGACTGTCCTCCCCAGATGCCAGCACAGCGCCGGCCCGCCGACCTAATGAACGGATGGGGGATTTCATTAGCCTGTCGCCCCGTGGGCTTCATGCACACGCCGTGCATATGGATGGCGGGCGGGCACCCGCCGCCCGGCCGCTGGCCCGCTTCTCCCTCTCCCTGTCCTCGAGCCCGGCAGCCTCACTCACTTCGCGGTCGCTCGTTCGGCTTTGTCTTTTTCCGTTGGGGGGGGACGAATTCTGGCTGCGGCCCTTTACCCACTGATAGCCGGCTGTTCGCCACTGGTCCACGTCGGAGCTGGCGGGCTTGGTGGGCCGACAGAAAAAAAATCTCGGTGAGGGAATCTGGGAGGCGGGCTCTGGTGTGCGGAATTCTCGATTCAATGGCCGGACAGAGCAAGAAACCTCAATTTGCGGGGACTCGCGCGCTCGCGCGTTCAGCGATTGGGAGGGGAAAGGGGAAGGGGGATGCGGGCGCGGTCCCCACCCCCGAATGCAGCGAGCGCAGTGAATGCAGGGACCCCGCGGCCACAGCGAGTCAAGAATTCAGCGCCCTCGAACCGGGCGCGATTAAAGGGAAGGAATCAAGAAGCGCACGGCCACGTAATTGGTTCAGCCCGGTCCCGCCGTCTGCAGACGGCACAATTGGCTGGGGAGAGGGGCGGGGGGGTTGGCAGGCATCAGACAAACTGGAGCCGTCCATGTGCTGGGTGTGCTGGTGCCAGGGAAACAGCCCGGCTGGCAGCGACTCAGGTCGGCTCAGAGGCCGAAAGGAAGCCCTTCACCGCCCGGGCGGCGGGCGGCGGGCGGCGGGCGGCGGCACCTCGAGGCCGACAGGCGGCCAGCAGGAGCGCGAGGCCTACGAGGCAGCCGTTTCCTGTTTTCGGTGCGCCTCGAGGCCACCACCACAACCACCCGCCACAGCCGATCCAGGACCCTTGCCACACGCACAAGTCCCTTCTTTCTAGTCCCCCAAGTCACACGCGATGCAGAGCCGCCAAGGCTCAGTGAGCCCCCCATCCCACCCTAGACCTAGCCTAGGACCTTGTGTCTAGGACTCCGGGGGGCGGCAGGTATAGCATCCGAGCAGCATGGCTGTTCTCTCCGTAGGCAAGAAAAACCGCGCATGCAGCGACCTTTTCGGGGAAAAAAGCAACGGGCTGAAACTGGCTTCTTGTTCTGCCTGCCGGTCTCAAACTGCAGCTGCAGCCACAGTTGCAGTCGCGAGGCAGGCCGGCTTGGGGAAGGCGGTACTGTCCATCACTTGCCTCTTACACCGTGTGTACGTGCTCAGTGCGAGTTGCTTGTGGGCACGAGGCCTGTCCCCAGTCGGTGGCGCGCCTCGGCGCCTCCCTGCCGGGCACGGCAACCAGCCACGAACCAACTGGCAGACAGCCAGACAAGCCATCAAACGGCCGTACTGCAACCGCCCCAGACCGCAGCCGCCTCTGATGGGTCCGGTCAGGGCTGGACGGGAAAACAAAACAACAAAACAAACATGCCACTGGCTGGTTATTGTTTTAAGAAATAAGAATGAGAATAAAGGGTCCGGGACGGTTACATTTCGACCAAGCGGCAATCTCTCTCTAACCCGGGCCTGCAGACACATGGGTGAGAGCAAAGTCCTCGTCACGCCGCACCCACGTTAAACGTCAGTGCAAGCCAGCAGCAACAAGGGGTGGCCGGCTGCTTGTTTGCAGCGGCTGTCCAAATGCGGTAGTTTATTTGGCCTGGTCCAGGCCGTCCATCCTCGGCCCACACACCCTTCACCTGCCGTTTTGGGAGGCCCGGGCGCTGGATGCTGGACCGTTTCGACAAGGAACGTCGCGTAAAACAGCCGCAAAGGCCTGCCTGAACAGGAAACGGCGGCCTCGATAAAGAATGGAGCCTCGATGGTTATTTTTTTTTCCCTTTGCTTCCAAGAGCTCGAGAGGTCCCCACAATAGCAGCAGCATCCCGCGGATTTGATGGATCCTTCAGGAGGGTGAGAGAGAAAAAAAACCCTCCCTGTGCTCCCCCGGCTGCAAAGCAAGAATCCACTCATCCACATCCCCCTTGGCTGTCCACGATCAAATATACTGTGCTCTCCGCCGTACCCCATCTAATTTTGCCTTGAACTCGCGGTCTATTGGACAATGGCACAAAAGAAACCCGCTTCCCCTGTCTGGCACGTCGACACTGTGCAGAGGCCTGCAGCGAGACCGACTAAGGCGATCTGCAGGCCCTTTCCTTGCCGGCTGTCGACCCCTTGACCATCGCCGGCGCCCACACATTTGCCAAGACTCCCCCAAAAGTGCGGGCCGACTTTGGAGCATTCAAGGGGCGCGATGATGAAAGATGGCCGGGAGCAGTGCACTCGTTAATCGCCTTTTGCAACGTTTGCGCCCGCGCCCTGCGGGCCTAGTTGTGCTTGCCCATGGACAGGCTGTGCTTGTCTCGCCTTGTCTCCGTCTCGGCTAAGAGACGAGACAGGAGACGGCGACCAGGAGGGATGCGATACCCGACGATGGCACGACATGCGCTTTCTCGACATTGCCAAGCGTAGGCATTGACATGGTATATGCTCGCTCCCTCGCGGACAACACATAATACCGCAATTGATGAGCGAGATTTGATAGCACGGGCACTGCCAATGTCTATGCCCGTCCTCTTGCCCCTTGCTTCACATTTTTGCTTTTTTTATGTTCAATGCGGGAGATATTGTGATGTGAACCTCACGGCCTTGGTATTTTCTTGTCATCCGTAGATCTAGGCCCGTCGGTTTATAAAAAAAAAGTACGTCTCTTGGCCCTTGGCACGCGGCCGAGACGTGCGAGGCTTTTTTTATGCCTTCCTTCTTTTCTCAAAGCGTTCCCGGGGGTGGCGCCTTTTTTTTTACTGGCTCCTGCAAAAGGACGAAAAAGAGAGATTCAGCCAAGAAGGGAAGGCCGTTGGCGGAGGTCATACGGAGGTGCACCCGTGCAGGTCCTGATTTTGGTGTGGTAGCAGTAGCCGCAGCACTGTGGTGGTTGCCAAAACTCGGCGTTCACTTCTTGGCGGACGGGATGGGAGATCTAGAATAGTCGTGGGAAGGAAGACGGGGTAACAGAACTTTCTTTTGATGGTGGTGAGAGAGCTGACGGCAGGCCTCGGAACCGGGCTAGTTCGGGAGACGTTTTCCATGCATGCGAATCCATGCACGAGACCAGCGAATGGGGTGGGATGTCTTGAATTGGCCACATGCTCACAGGGCGCCTCGCTTCGTTGTTCCTGTGTTGATGAGGCATTTCTATCGCCTTCGACACGGCAGACAGCCTGGCCAGGCTGAAAACAGGAACGGGAACCTGACCGCTTACTCGGTGAGAAGATTGTGTCTAGGATGCGGCATGGCCGCCTGCCGCCTGCCCAAGAAGCCTGGGCTGGCTGGGCGCGAAGCTTGACGGTGCTACCAGGAGGGATCCAACCTGGGATTGGCTATAGGGCCAGCGCGCGCCACGCCGACCAGCGGGGGATTTGGGGAATGGGGATACGTTCGGATCGACAGAGCCGGATATGTACCGGCCTTTGCAAATAGGACCCTGTTCTTCCCGTGCCCGCCCAACATGCAAACCTTCACTGGGTGGTCAGCGGCCGTATTTCCCGACCAAGGGTGCCGTTGCCGGGGAGTACAAGAAACCATCGACCATCACATTATCAAAACAGTAGGTAATTGACCAGGTCGGTGGGTACTATCAACAACAGCGACGACCAACGCCGAGGAGCCGAGGATGGCCCACCTGCTCCCGGCTAACGGTGCCGTGGCGACTGCAACGGCGGGCGCTGCGTTGTGTGCTGTGGTCGCGTTGTGCATGAGTAAAAACCGGCAAATCTCCAAGGAAATGATGCGCAATAATGAGGCGAAAGGACCGTCTCCACGACTTGGGTCGGCCTGAGGGAAGAAAAAAAAGGGACGATGGGGCCCGCGACCGGGCGAACCCACCCATCCATCAAGTGCCGGCGCGGCCGGTCCATTCAGAGAATGGGGCTCCCCGAGCAGCTCCGAGAGAGGAGGAGGCTAGGCCTGCAAGCACTACTCAGCACCGCAGCAACTACAGTGTAGGTTGTCGCGTTATTCACGCTCAAGCGGAGGCAGGGTTGAATTGAAGGCCGAATTGGTCACCGTCGCTGCCCGCCGCTAGCCCGTGTCTGTGCTGTGTGTGTGCGTCCTCCCTGTCTCAGTCTAGCTGGCAGCAAAAAGGCCGTGACGTCGCCGGACCGACTTGGCAGCCAGCCACGGGTGGTCGATCGATATGCCTGTCTCGACCTGTCCGGTAGCGGTCGCCTTCTTGGCACCACAAAACCCTCCCTTCTACGCCTGTCTTGATTGCGTGTCGCGCCGCGCGCTGCGATGGCTTGCGGCGACTTGGCAGTGTTTTGCGCTCCCGCGCACAGGAGCTGCAGAGACCCAGGTCTTCGACTCTTTCAAGTCCAGATCATCGAGGTCCTGTTTCACGATGCGCGGACGGATGATTACGTGACGGCTGGCTGGCTGTCCTTTGGGACGAGATCTGCAGGCGCTTCAAACTTGTTCTCGCTGTATTTGGCATATTTTAACATGCCGACGATTGACATGCGCGCACATACACGTGTTTTCCCCATGTGCGTTTTATCCATCGCAAGTTCAAACCAAGTGGCTGTTCCGTTTCCTGCCCCTGTCACGCCAGCTCTAACATGCGACCAGGCAAGGAAGAAGGAAAAAAAACGCCGAGCGGCTTTTCCAACGGTGTCATAGTGGGCAAGGTCGTCGTAACTACCTAGGTAGGCTGAACTATCACCCGTGCATACCCAGTGCGGCGTGGGCTCAGCAGCTTTGTCTCTCACCGTCCCAAACGGGCCCTCGGTTGTCCTTCGCGGAAAGGCTTGACGAGAAGCGAGAAGGACTGAAGGAGCAAGCAGCGCGCGCGCGTCAAAACCAGCCCTGGGCAATTGGTCCCCCTGGACCCCTAGCCAGGTTCATACAAGTCAAAGCTCGAGCGCTTCAGATAATGGGCAGGCAAGGGGCCACCCCCGTTGTAGAAAACCCATCACGGGCAGCCCAGGGTGTGGCAAAGCTTGTTGCGTGCCACTGCCGGTGTTGTTATTGTTTTGTTTGCTCTGCTGGGCGGCGGGTGTGTTGCTAGCTGACTCCTGATTTCCCTCGGCCGACCGCGGTCCATCCATACCACCAGAACCACCCCTACTACCACGGCCAGGCCAAGGCACGCATGGGCCTGACCCTCCCAACAGCCGACTCACTAACGTAGACCATTTGACCACGGTGCTGACCAGGCCGCACCTTGGTGCGTGCGCTGCCTGCTGCTCCGACTCCCGTCATCGCATCGAAATCGAAGGTGTGACACGGCATACACAGGGCCAGCCGAGCAAGCGAGCAAGGCCAAGGCCCGGCTTACAACCGGGTTGCAATCCCCCCTGCCCTCGCCTCTCTCTGTGCCGTTTTTTTGCTTCTACTGCCACAGGCGCCTGCCGCCGCACTTCCAATATGCCATGCAAGCCAGCCCCGAACCTTGTCCGTTCAATGAGCCTCCATCAATGTCCGGTGTTATTATTATTATCATCATTTTGCGACGGGAGCATGGCAGCGTCCTTGCACATTCCACAGACCCATTACACAAATCAAATAAGCCGGCCAATGAACGGGGGAAGTGGAGTCCTGGCAGGTTCCGGTCACCAAATCCAACGGTTATCGTATTCCTTTTTGGCAGAACGGAGGCAGCAGCCAATGCACGAGCGCGTGTGTCCGTTTCCTCTTTTCGGGCTGACCGCCACAAGGCACACTGGAGCGAGCGCATTGGCTTTTTTTTTTTTTTTTTTTGCAGCATCAGAGACTGTCGTCATTCGGCTGGTAGACGAGCCGGGGAGTTTGAACGTGATGGATGGATGGATGGATGGATGGGGAGGCGAACCGGCGAAACGGAGGCGCGAAAGGCGAGACGCGATTACGGTAGCGCGAGCTAGGGGGCGGGATTCCAAAAATCCCTCACGGCGAAGCTCGATTTTCCCCTTCTTTTGCTCGTTACGGTCCCCCGTCGCCATGGCCCAAACGGGAAGGGCGCGGTACCGGCGAGGGTGGGGAACGTGCAGCGGAGGGTACATGCGCGCGTCCTGCGAGATTGGACAGCCTGCCGGGGGGGGGAGGGCGCCATGGCAATTCGAATTTTGGAGAGTGGGGGAACGGGTACCTGGCGACTTTGCGAGATTATTGCAGCTCCCCGGCTTCTCCAATTGTGGACAGGGCGGTAGGGATTGATCGGCGGTGATTGGCTGATAGGCAGCTTTCGATCGGAGCTCGCAGGTACCAGGGACATGCCCTGCAAGGTCGCGCGCCCCACCGTGGGTGGGTGGAGGGAAACGAAGTTGGCCCGTGGGCCCCCAGGGCCGCTGGAGCCCTGGAAGCTTGCTTTGGAGGCGACAAAGACACACACCCGCCACGCCTGGCGCTGCCCGCCCCGGGCTGCGCGCTGCAGCGGCGTGCGTGCGTGCCACCGACTGCCAGCTTTCCCTGCCCTGGCTCTGTTGCCGAAAGGTCCCGCACCGCATGGGTGGGAGGCAGGGTGTGGGTGTGGGTGTGGGTGGGTTCTCCTTCGAAGGACCGATACGGTACCGTCCACTGTGCGCGTGTCTGTGTCTCTTGCCTGTCATGAAGATGCAGAGACGGCACGCACGCCTGCGTTGCGCTGTGAATAAAATCGGCGCCTTCCACCCTCCTCTGTCCACGCTTCTTTCCTCTCCTCTCTCCTCACACCACGGAAGGCATTCGTCCTAGAGGTTGCCGTCGTCCTCGGTCAATCGAAGCGAGGTGAGTTTCTTTCAGAAGCCCAGCCGTCTTGCCCATCACCTCATGGCCTTTGTCTTCCTCCTGCTCCTTTCACTTCGCCTCCCGCTCTGCATCCATAAGAAGCCTTCTTTTGCTGCAAATTCTCGTCACATTTCCTTCACGCCATTGGCACCAGAGAGCACCGACAATATTGTGCTCCTGGATTTACCCCCCCCTTCAGCCAATGCCTGCCCTGCCGCAACCTTACCCATTACCTCGCCCGTGGCGCTGCCCATTCTCTGCACCAAACCCTGTTCAGCACAGGAGATTTGTCGCTCCCTAGCTACATTTTTCCCTCTTTCCCCATCCCTGCCCCGGTCTCCTCGGCCTTGTGCATGCCACTGCCCCCCGTTCTATCAGGAACCCCCCAACAAACGCCTAACGACTACCAACAGACTTGCTCAAAACTGACCTTGGATCCCATCCAACCTAACCAGACTCCGTTCGTGTGCGCGTCCCATCCTAGAGGTCTACTCCTAGAACCTGGCTGGATCGACAACAAACCGCGACTTTGCCCCAGCTACCCGCCCGGGCCCGATTACCTATAACCCAAAGACACATTCTCTCTTTTAATTATACTTCAATAATCGGGCAGCGAGCAGCGCTCTCTGCATTACGCTACAGCCGCCATGGCTGATAATACTGCCGCTACCGGCCCTGCGCTGAACACGCAGATAGAGTCGGGCAACTTCAACGAGAAAGATCCTGCCATCAAGAAGCCTGCCGAGGAGGAAGAGGAGGATGAGGATATCGATGCCCTGATCGAGGACCTCGAGTCCGTGGACGGCCACATCGATGAGGAGGAGGAGGAGGAAGGCGCCCAGCCGGGTGCCGGCCGTGTTGTCCCTGAGGTAAGGATCTACTCCGCCACGTTGACACTGCACATCGTCAATCTCTTGACTCTGCTCCCCTTGGGGAGTGGAAGCTTAAGGGACCAAGCTGCCCAGCCTTTTCGGGCCTCGGCCCAATTACGCGGGATGATGAGTCTTGGAATGGCTTGCCAAGCTACGCGCTACAAGGTGCTAACTTTTTGATTTTTAGGACATGCTCCAAACCTCGACTCGCACCGGTCTGACCGAGCAGGAGGTGCAGGCGCGCCGCAAGAAGTACGGTCTGAACCGTAAGTTGAACCCTGGCACTACTGTGGCCACACCCTGAGAATATGCGTTCGGCATTTGCTGACACACTGTGCAGAAATGAAGGAGGAGAAGGAGAACATGATTCTCAAGTTCTTCTCGTACTTCATCGGTCCCGTCCAGTTCGTCATGGAGGTTAGTGACCGACTCGTTCTTCTTTCCCTGGCCCCGACACGTGCAAGGAAAATTCTTGCCTGGCCCGCGGCTCCACTCAGGTCTCCTTGGCGCGTGCGTCCAGGTTGCCCTGGCAGCTCGAGTTCTCGTTCGACCCGAGCTCCGAGTCAGCAGCGACGCGACGCAAAAATTGCGACAGGTCCTCGGTCCATTGGGCCCACCCAGTGGGACCCAGTTTGGCTGCTGCGCCAGGGAAACGCGTCCAAACAATGTTTCTCTGATCGGCAAAACTGACAATCGTACAATTTGACAGGCTGCCGTTCTTCTGGCCGCTGCGCTCCAGCACTGGTAAGCATTAGACCGTCCGCCCCACCCGCAATAGCTGGGCAAGCCCCACTATATGCGCGCATCGCGATTGTATCATTGTTGCTAACGGCTTGCGCGCAGGGTCGACTTCGCTGTCATCATTGCTCTTCTGCTCCTGAACGCCTGTGTTGGTTTCATCCAGGAGTTCCAGGCTGGTTCCATTGTCGACGAGCTCAAGAAGACTCTTGCTCTCAAGGCTGTTGTTCTCCGTGATGGTAACCTCAAGGAGGTTGAGGCCCCCGAGGTTGTTCCTGGCGATATCCTGCAGGTTGAGGAGGGTACCATCATTCCCGCCGACGGTCGCATTGTTACCGAGGATGCCTTCCTTCAGGTTGACCAGTCCGCCATCACGGGCGAGTCTCTCGCTGTCGACAAGCACAAGGGTGACCAGTGCTACGCTTCGTCTGCCGTCAAGCGTGGTGAGGCTTTCGTCGTAATCACCGCCACCGGAGACAACACCTTCGTCGGTCGCGCCGCCGCCCTGGTCAACGCCGCCTCCGCCGGAACTGGTCACTTCACCGAGGTCCTCAACGGCATCGGCACAGTTCTGCTGATCCTGGTCGTCTTCACCAACCTGGTTGTCTGGGTTTCGTCCTTCTACCGTTCCAACGGCATTGTCCAGATCCTCGAGTTCACCCTGGCCATCACCATCATCGGTGTTCCCGTCGGTCTCCCCGCTGTCGTCACCACCACCATGGCTGTCGGTGCCGCCTACCTCGCCAAGAAGAAGGCCATCGTCCAGAAGCTGTCTGCCATCGAGTCCCTGGCTGGTGTCGAGATTCTCTGCTCGGACAAGACCGGTACCCTGACCAAGAACAAGCTCTCGCTGTCCGAGCCCTACACTGTCGCCGGTGTCGAGCCTGAAGACCTGATGCTCACTGCCTGCCTGGCTGCCTCGCGCAAGAAGAAGGGTATCGACGCCATCGACAAGGCTTTCCTCAAGGCTCTCAAGTACTACCCTCGCGCCAAGGCCGCCGTCTCCAAGTACCGTGTCATCGACTTCCACCCCTTCGACCCCGTCTCCAAGAAGGTTGTCGCCATCGTCGAGTCTCCCCAGGGTGAGCGCATTACCTGCGTCAAGGGTGCCCCGCTTTTCGTCCTGAAGACCGTCGAGGAGGACCACCCCATCCCTGAGGAGGTTGACCAGGCCTACAAGAACAAGGTTGCCGAGTTCGCTACCCGTGGTTTCCGCTCTCTGGGTGTTGCCCGCAAGCGGGGTGAGGGTGCTTGGGAGATCCTCGGAATCATGCCCTGCTCTGACCCCCCGCGCCACGACACTGCCCGCACCATCAACGAGGCCAAGAACCTGGGTCTTTCCATCAAGATGCTTACTGGTGACGCCGTCGGTATCGCTCGTGAGACCTCGCGCCAGCTCGGTCTCGGCACCAACGTCTACAACGCTGAGCGCCTCGGTCTTGGTGGCGGCGGTGACATGCCCGGCTCTGAGGTTTACGACTTCGTTGAGGCTGCCGATGGTTTCGCCGAGGTCTTCCCCCAGCACAAGTACAACGTCGTCGAGATCCTGCAGCAGCGTGGATACCTGGTTGCCATGACTGGTGACGGTGTCAACGACGCTCCCTCGCTGAAGAAGGCTGACACCGGTATTGCCGTTGAGGGTTCCTCCGACGCTGCTCGCTCCGCCGCCGACATTGTCTTCCTTGCTCCTGGTCTGGGTGCTATCATCGACGCTCTCAAGACTTCCCGCCAGATCTTCCACCGCATGTACGCCTACGTCGTCTACCGTATCGCGCTGTCCATCCACCTGGAGATCTACCTGGGTATCCTGATCGCTGCCCTCAACCAGTCGCTGAGGATCGAGCTTGTCGCCTTCATCGCCATCTTCGCTGATGTCGCTACTCTCGCTATCGCCTACGACAACGCTCCCTTCTCCAAGTCTCCCGTGAAGTGGAACCTGCCCAAGCTCTGGGGTATGTCCGTCCTTCTCGGTGTCGTCCTGGCCATTGGTACCTTCATTGCCGTCACAACCATGTTCGTCCACGGCGAGGACGGTGGTATCGTCCAGAACAACGGCCAGCTCGATGCCGTCGTCTTCCTTGAGATCTCCCTGACCGAGAACTGGCTCATCTTCATCACCCGTGCCAACGGTCCCTTCTGGTCGTCGATCCCCTCGTGGCAGCTTTCGGGCGCCATCTTCATCGTCGACATTGTTGCCTCGCTCTTCGCCATCTTCGGCTGGTTCGTCGACAGCAAGGCCACCCACATTGTTGCTGTCGTCCGTATCTGGGTTTTCTCGTTCGGCGTCTTCTGCATCATGGGTGGTCTCTACTACCTGCTCCAGGACAGCACTGGCTTCGACAACCTCATGCACGGCAAGTCCCCCAAGGGCAGCCAGAAGCAGAGGTCGCTCGAGGACTTTGGTAAGTTTCATACCGTCTCCCATCAAGTATTAACGCCGCACTTGCGCCCAGTTGCTAATGTGCACTTTCTTCACAGTTGTCTCTCTGCAGCGTGTCTCGACCCAGCACGAGAAGTCGCAATAAGCGTTTCATTCCGGGTGGCTCGCAATTTTTTCGATGAGCCAACTCTTCGGTTGTTTGGAGGGATGATTGGAAAAGGATCCATGTCACATACCCCAATGTTGTCCATGCCCGTTACTCATAGGTCGATGCTCCGCGCCTGTCTCGCTAGTCTTCTAGCGGGCGGTGGACCTTCCTTTTGATGACCGTTATGGTTCAGCTGCGATTATTTTCTTATGTCTTGAATTTGTCACGATGGTCAGGGGCGGTAGACATTCAATCGACGCACTCTGATCAGGTCATTAGAGACGATATTAATGCTAAAACAGTAAAATTACGTGGTTTAATACCATGCAAACTCTGGCTCCCTTTGCGTCATGTGAAACTCATCTGTGTTTTGTCAGCTAAGCTATCTGTTCAGGCTATGCCTTTTGTGTGTCTGCCTACTCGGGCACGACGACGTCCTTGCTTGTGTCCAACTCCTCGTGCCTCCGCAGGTCCATGGGCTTTTCCAGAAGGGGTATGACGTATGGATCAAACGTCTTCCAGTAGGGGTTCTCCAAGTGATATTTCTGGCTCTGTTATGGGAACTGCGTTAGATGGCGTCGCATGCAGCTGTGGGTGGAAGAAGCATCGAGACAACACCACGTACGCCTTCGTTCTCGTAGCGCTCGACAATGGTAAACGACCTAGGGTCATGGGTGCTCTGCATGACGAACCAGTCGATGGTCTCCTTGTCCTTGCTGTAGATGCGCGACGCTTCGATCAGCTTGGCCTTGAGCTTGTCGACCGAGGCCGGGTCGCTATTAGCGTAAAGGTGGACAGTGATGGTATACACCATTTTGTTTTTCCGTTGCTGGTCAGGCTTGTACTTGACAGAACTCGAGGAACGAGGTGCGGGAGGATGGAATACTGGAGGAGGAGGAGGATGATGATGGGAAACTTTTTTGATTCTGCGGGGTTGTTTGGCTTGGGCCGCTTGACTACGGATGCAAGCTTCAACCAAGATGGATCTCGAGAGGGGTTGGACTGGCGTCGCTGGACACAGCACTGCCGCCCCGGTTCTTCCAAGATCCCCACGCCTGACATGACGGTGCTTTGGCGCTGCAGCCAAGTGCACTGGCTGGACCTGTCTTGCATGCAAACCATTGGTTGACTCGTGGCGCTTCTGGCGACGAAGTCCCGTCATTTCGGTCTTGCTACTACGAATTCCCTTGGCAGCAGTACACGGCCCGTGGTGGTGAATACGTACGTACCTAGTTAGGTGGGCATCAGCTTCAATACCGTGCCATCGGCAGGTCAAACCCTAGAGGTTTGTTTTCGGCGCCGGTTGCTTTTTTTTCCCCCCCGAGATTGGTGAGACTTTGCGAGCTCGGTGGTGGTTGGCGGGTGCTGGCTATTCGACTCGGGGAGTCCTCCAAGCAGTACATGTTTGATTCGGTCACCTTTACGTCGTCGGGATTCTCGTCCCATCCACTCAACTGAACTTCAACCAAAAAAAGCCTCGCTTTGAAGGCTCATCAAGAAAAGCCGTTTCCAAATCTGGCTGCGCTTGGCGACACATTCAAGGTTCCAAGAGTACACCTAGTCTAGCTTTGGACCCCATCCTGCCGGCTCCGACTTTCGCACCCGACAAGCCACGGTGAAGGGCAGACTGGGTCACGACCAGTCGAGCCCCCATCTACCATTCCCTTCACAGATGGCACCGCCGCCGATGCAAATACCAGGCTACTACTATGGTATGTACTTTGACTCTCCATCCCCTGGTCTGCCGCTATCAAAGCGCACCCTTCCCAGATCGGCTGCCATTAACAATACCCGCCCAAATCTGCCGCCCGATACCAGATGAGGAGAAGAGGAAGTACTTCAAGATGGAGAAGGGCGCCACGGCCCCTTCCTCGGCTGCATGGTCCGACCGCAATGTGAAGAAGCGCAAGGCCGACGAGGCCGAGGCGGCAGCGACCAAGCGCGCCGCCGACGTGGCCGCCACCCGCGTCCGGCGCGCCCCGGCCCTCGCCGACCCCGTCTTCGGCGGCCTGTTGCGCCGTGAGCTCGACGGCGGCCGTGACGCGGGTGACGCGCCGCAGATCGCCTGGGCTCGCGGCCTGCAAGACAAGGGTGCCGTCCGGTTCCCTGGTCGCGTCGAGAGCTTTGTCACCATTGCTGAGGAGCGGCTCGGCATGGGGCTTTTTTACGCCAGTAAGGATGCATTCCATCGCAGCCTCTCTCTCTCTCTCTCTCTCCGCCCCCGGTCTCCCGAAGTCGCGGTCTGCTTGGCTGCAGGTGCTGACCGTGCCGTTTCCGGAACAGTCTGCGCCAACACGCCGAGAGATGGACCGCATCTGCCTGGCCACTCTCTCCCTGTTTACAGCAATTACTTTTACAGGGACCAGTACGACCAGTATGTCGCCTCCTAGACCCCTTGCCTTTCGAAGTAGCCCTTCCGCCATCTCACCTGTTCCTCGCCCATTAGTTGTCCTCTAACCTAGACGACAACGAAACAAACAAAAACAGCATCCAGACCGGCCCCGCTGTCAACCCGGCCCTGTCTAGATTCTGCTCCAGGTACACCGAGAGCTGTTTTATGCTAAGCGACCTGTCTGGAATGGCCTGGGACCCTGCCGGTGAGAGCGTGATATTAACGTCATCCTCCGCGACGGCCTCGGATATCATGGTCAGGAAGTGCAGCCTTCACCGACACGCGGACCCGCAGGGGAAGCCAACATGGAGCCTTGGGTTTCCCAGAGGGTTTGCGGACCACATAGGAAGGATACCGCCCGTCTGGGCCTGTGCCGTCGCGCCGGCCGCGTCTAAAACGCCGTACCTCGCCCTGGGAACTCACCGAGGCGTCTACATCATGGACGTGCGAAACGACAGCGGCCGCAGCATCATGACAAATATCTCTGCGCCGCGCCGTCTCCGTGGTAGCCCGCCGCCGTCTGCCATGCCCAGCGGCGAGGTCTTTGCCCTCGACTTTGTTGCCGACCACCCCCAGATCCTCATGGCCGGTGGGAGAGGCCCCGCAGGCATCTGCGTGACGGACCTGCGCGAGGAACGACGATCGCCACCTGCCATGGAGGCCGTTGATGATGGCAGGATAAATTCAGGGGCCGGCCGTCGGAGAGGGGTCTCGGCGCGGGCGACGATAACAAACATCAATAATAGCCGCCGCAGGAAGCTGCTATGGCGCGACGGCAGCAGCCTGAAGGCTAGCAGCCAAGCCGACGAGCAGTCAGGAGACGAGTCGCAGAGCGTGCTGCTCTGCCACCCGGGCCATCATGACGCTCGGTATCGGGGCATTGTGTTCCCTGAGGGTGCCACCAGCACCCTTTCCAGCGGCCACCGCGACCACAGCGTTCGATGGCTACAGGTGGCACAGGAGCCTGTGGTTAACCATGTCGTGTCGCTGAACCAATACCATGTCCTGAGCGCAGGAATCGAAGGCAGGATGCATGTGTGGGACCTGCGACGCGGCCAAGGCAGGCCGTACACGAGGTACGTTTTTTTTTTTCTTTTCTTTTTCTGCATCCTGGTCAGTACGTCTTTGGCAGCACTTCTTGTCCACTAACAAAAAAAGAACAGCTTTCCGGCCTATAGAAACAAAGCCACCGTCCGCGGCCTCGGCCTCGCGGTCGAGAAGGCGCTGGGCATCGTGGCGGCCGCCAACGACGACGGCTCGGTGGTGCTGCACTCACTGCGCTCAGGAGAGCCGCTCCCGGCGGCGTCGTCGCCCGCCCTGTACCGCCTCACCAGGCCGCCGACGCCAACGCCGCCATGCCCCCGTCTGCAGTGGGCCTGCCTGCCCGGCGACAACTCCCCGAGCCTGTTCGTCGCCAGCGGGCCCGAGGTGCGCAAGTTCTCCTTTGGCGTCGAGTCTGGCCTGCGGGGCGATGAGTTCTCCGTCGAGGCATGACGGGCCTCTTGAGAGCGGAAAGGGAGGGGATGCAAGTGTTTGCGCTGTGTTTGGTTGTTTATATCGAGCCTCGTTGTAGAGAACATCGCATGTTGCGGCCAACAACTTCCCCGACTATGGCCCGGGCCACCATTTTACCAAGACCCATGCAGGGCCAGTCTCACACTACGTGGAATATCATAGACATGTATTCCTTTGGCCTTCAGTATCCAGGTTTGTAGGCCATATCCGTTCTGGGGGCCATTCTTTTTTTTTTACTATGCTTCTTTGGCTCATTCTGTTCTCGTTTCTCGCGATGGCCTGGTCACAGACGCAGCCCACGACATGACGTAGCTGCCGTAGCTGCGTTGCAAATGCTTGATTTACGCCCGGACAGCCGGCATACCAGAATGCATAAGCTACAGTATATACAACGCCTTCAGGCGAATTTTCCCCAGCCTAGCCAACATGCTCAGTAAGACAACGCTGACCCAGTCGATAAAAAACCGAAAGAAGATGCCGTCCTTCGCCTTGATTCTAAGGCCGATGCAAAAAGAGAGATGCCTGACATGACGGACACAAAACGCCGGTGGAAATGCACTCCGACACAAGACGCCAACAAGCGAGCGTGCTTGTTATATACAGTCACCTCTACCAGTGGCCGTTTGTTTGTTTCTCGATATCCTTTTTTTCTTTTTTTTCTTTCCTTTTCTGCGTCGATGGCTTTCATCTGCTATCTTCTTTATTACTCCTGCCACCCTCCTTGTTTTTCCATGAGCCTGATCGGCATCACCATCCCGGAACCTGGTATGTAAAGCAAAGATCCTACCGTTCGCTGGCCAAGGTGATGTGCCCGTCATCGGTCTTGAGGTTGAAGGTACCCTCGAGCTGGGGGAAGGCCCCGAGGAAGGCCGGCCCCAGGGTCCAGTTCTCGTTGCGGCGCAGGTGCCGCTCGAAGACGGGGTTGATCATGAGCTCATCGCCATCCTGGCTCTGCAGCAACGCATCCGTGTCTTCGTACGGCCAGTTGAGCGAGATGGTAGTGGTGAAGGGGATGAAGAAGTGCTCAAACGGCAGCGGCGGCGGAGCTGAAGACGACGGCGACTTGGGGGTGGCGCCGTCATTGATGCTGCTGTTGCTGCTGTTGCTGCTGCTGCCGTTGCCGCCGGCGCCATCGCCACCGGCAGTTTCGACCCGGCCGGAGCCTCCCTCCATGGGGCAGGCGGTCCCCGCGGCTTCACTGTAATCGCGGATCAGCCTGTCCCGCATAGCCGGAAACGGGAGGTGGTCGAACCAAGCCGGGTGCGGGGTCGATGTCTGGGCGGGCGAGGGCCTGCACCAGGGAGGGAGCCGCTCGAGGTTGTCGGGCGTCGGGCTGATCTGCCAGCGCATGATGAGGAACATGATGTAGAGTACGGCGATGCGCTCCGGCAACCCAACCAGGCCGGGAAAGGTCTGCAGGATGTCGGTGAAGACCTTGGACAGCGGGTGCGAGAAGCGACTGTTGCCCGGGTTGAGAAGCGAGGACACGGAGGGGTACCGGGGCCCAATAATCTCAGAAGTTGCCAGACACTCAGCCGCCCGCTGCTGGCGCTCGTTGAGGAAGTCCAGCAGGAGGCTGTCAAGAGGGCAAGTCGGGGCGCAGTTGAGCGGGGTGCCGACCAGCTGGCCCGCAGTGCCGTCCTGCGCCGTCCCGGAATACGGGGAGGCTCCGCCGAGCTGCGGGTCCAGGTTGGGATTCAGGCGCGGGTCCAGGCGGGGATCCAGGCGGGGATCCAGGCGGGGATCCAGGCGGGGATCCAGGTTTGGGTC
The DNA here is from genome assembly GCA_003049435.1 of Nakataea oryzae. NCBI lineage: Eukaryota > Fungi > Ascomycota > Sordariomycetes > Magnaporthales > Magnaporthaceae > Nakataea > Nakataea oryzae. Next base: position 33,004 of record PYSQ01000363.1, read on the forward strand.
AATGGCCGACTGCTGCGGCTGGGGATGCTGGCCGGCCGACGGCGAGCCGGCCGAGGAAGAATCGGCCGGGCCCTGGAAGGGGTCATGCTTCATGGGCACGTGGCGATAGTTGGGCGTGTCCTGAGCACCGTGGATGTTTGGCTGGACGCGGTGGACGCGCGAGGGGTTCTCGCCGATCAGGAAGCCGAGGCCGAGCCGCTCGGGGCCCATTTCCAGGCCGTGGTGCATGGACTGCCGCTGCTGGCTCAAGCCTCGGGGCCGGGCATGGGCTGCGCTGGGCTGTGTGCCGTTGACCATGTCCACCGAGCCGCCAGGAGACGCGGTGCCTGTCGGGGTGGCCGTGTGGCAGGGCATTCCGTCAATGGGCGACGCCGCTTGGGAGGGCATGAAGTTTGGGCCGGGCGGCGGGTAGACGGCCGGGGCCGACATGACGTCGGGCAGCGGTCCCTGCATGGGTATGCCGGCGGCGGCACCGCCAAGCAACGACTGCAGGGTCGAGATGACCGAGGCCAGACGCTGCTTGATCTCGGCATTCTCCGCCTCGACGGCCTCCTTGGCCCGGACGACGGCCTGGAGCTCCTGATAAGGTCTCTGGGCGGTCAGTTCCCGGATACGCCTCTCGAGGGACTCGATTTGGTTCTTGGTGCGCTCGCGGATCGCGCGCTGCGCCTCTCGGTCTGGGTTGATGATGGCTGTTAGTCAGGTCTGTCCCTTGTCATGCCCGTGCCGTCACACCCGCCCCTCCACGGTAAAGCGTGTCCTGGCTGTGTGCAACCCCAGGGAAGAGGGCAGACACTAGGCAGACACTAGGCAGGGG